>JXTC01000082.1:650028-665551 GCA_002914845.1 Trema orientale | reverse complement strand
TGGTAATTAGTAACCAAAGATATTTTTTTTTAAAAAAAAGAAAAAGAAAGAGAGAAGAAAAATATTTTAGCTAGTAATAGAAATAGGAAAAATAATGAAAAGTACAAAAAAGAGAGAGAGAAAAAAGAACAAAAAAAGTGTTATAACTGGTAACCGGTAACGAGTTTCAAACATTAGTAACAGGTAATCATTTTTGAAAATGGCAGTTTTCTAAATATAACTTTAAAGAAAAAGATATTTTTCTAAAATATATTGTACCAAAATTGGGAAAAAAAATTGAGCTCCATATTTTTCAAAATCTTTCAAAAACAAGGTCGTGTATAGCCTAATTTCCTCGAAATTTTACCATATAAAGTCAAATTTCCTCTATATTCTCTCTTTGTGAAAATGCTCTTACAAAGTCATATGGGCCCAAATTACGCATGTTCAGGTCCGTCCAGTATAACTACTATAGACCTCTACTTTTCATGGGTTGGGCCTGAAAATTGACCCACTCAAGTGGTTTACAATCTAATTCTAGGCTGGTAGGAAAGCAAATGAAATGATCGGTACTGGGCTTTGGAGCTTTGGATAGCAAGGCCCTTTCTTTGGAGAAAACGACATGGTTAGGACCAACCCGGGTTCAAAATGACTTTCTTTTGTGAATTATTCTAAAAATAAAATTTTTAGGAGTATCAAGAATATTTTAACATACAGAGCTTTATAGTCTGACATTTTCATCGTCAAGAAGCTCACGTCAAAATGTTCTTTACACTCTTAAAAATACCATTTTTAAAAAATTCACAAAAAATCATTTTAGCCTGAATTAGTCTTACTCATGTCCTTTTCTCCTTTCTCTGTTCATTTTTTAAAGATAGAAGTGGGCCAGGAGATTTTTTGGGGCCAAATTGGTTTTTTCCTTTTACTTTTTTTTTCAAAATAAAATTTATGAAAATTAGGCATTGTACGGCATTTTTAGACAAAAATAAAAAATATACGGTAGGTTTAATTTTTTTGTATCATATTATTTTGAAAAATACCACTTGTTGAAATATTTTTAGAAAAATATAATTTTCTAAAATACTAACTTGTAACTAGCTACCAGATTTTGAGCACTGGTAACTATTAACAAAATATATTTATAACTAGTAACTAGTAATTGGTAACCAGTTTTTAGATATTAGTAACTAGTAACCATTTTTAAAATAGTATTGTTCTAAAACCCTTTTAAAAAGTGGTATTTTTCTAAAAACTTGATACGGGAATTGGAAAAAAAATCGGACTTATTATATGTTTTGTAATTCTTTTTTATTTTTGTAGATAGAGGTATTAGAAACCCTTAAAATTTTGGAAGTGTCATAAATGTTTTGACAAACAGTGAAAATTTTTATTAGCGTGGTTTATAACATTTTTAGGACTTCTTCAAGGTCTTAAAATTTTTGATCATGGGTCACTAAGGTAAAAGAAAAAATTATTGTGTCAGAAATTTATGACACTTCTAAAAATATAATTTTAAAAAAGAGTGCTAAAAAAGTCATTTTGGTCCAAATTACTTTTAGCCATATTCAGACACCCTTAATTTGTTGTTTTTGTTTCTTAGTTTATCAGTTATTTTTTAGTTATATGATTGTTAACATTTTTCATTTATGAAAATTTCTTTTTGCCATTTTCTTTCCCTATTTTTTATAATGATTGGTCATGTTTGGAATGTAAGATAAGAATGGGATTGGATTAGATTAAATTAATCCCATGTTTAGTGCATGTATATGAGAAGGATTGGATTAGATTAAAATAATCCACTTCAAAAATAATACCCTTAGAAAAGGGATAATCTTATCCTATTGAGAATTTGGGATTGAGAGGGATTAGGAATTTAATTAAAAATAATAAAATATTTTTGAAGTAGTAAAAAATGGCCCTTTCGAAATTAAATTTTAAAAGTGGTATTTTTGAAATTGAAGTGGTAAGACCAAAAATAGAATTTTTCTAAATACTTTTTAGAAGTGGTAATTTTGCAAATAATTTCACAAAAATGACATTTTCCAAAAATAAGTTTTAAAAAGTGGTTTTTAANAATTGAGTTTTAAAAATGGTATTTTTCTAAATTAATTTTAAAAGTGATATTTTTCTAATTAATAAAAACTCAAAATTTGCTATTTAGTTAAAACTATGAAATATACATGTTAATCTAATCCTAACAAAAAAAGTAGTACACCAAACATGGGATAAGATTGGAGTATAATCCTATCCTATTTAATTCTTTAAAATAGTCCAATCCTATTGCATCATATTCTGCATACCAAATGAAGCCAAATATAGCCAAGATTATTTATGGATAAAACTGTTAGTTTTTTAAAAAATTTAGAACAACTTCTAAATCACAAAAACTTCTGTAAGAAACTGCTATTGTCTGAGAGTGTCCCTTCCCCCCCCTAAAACCTTTTGAAAAACACCATTAAGTCTGAAGGGATCACCGAGCTCACTCAGTGGCTCAGTGCTATAATTCTTAGCTTGGAAGGATAAGTCATATATGACACCATAATTCTTAAAAGCCAGACCATATAGTATCAAATTGATTGAAATTTATTAAGATATCTTGTTTTCATCGATTAATCTGATGGTGACGTAAGATTTTGTATTATAGATTCTACATGATTCACTTTTAAATCTTTGGGCCAACAACCCCATGACCAATCAACTTCAAAATATTGAACAACCGAATGAAAACGTCAAAGAAAACGGCCTCACATACCCACACTTTCGCCAACTGCCAACAAGAACAAGGCTAAAAGAATGAAAGCAATTTCTTTTTTAAAGCATTTTAAGTTTATGCTTCACCACTTCGCAACCTAATGATACACATAGTACATGTGATCGAAAACGTCCTAATAGTCAACTAATATTCGATTTTGTTCCATCTTAACCGTTCATTCCACGCTAGTCTCAAACTAATAAATCAAAGAGAAGTCTTATAATTACATATTATAGAAAACTAATTGGGTACTCTTTTGCCACCCTAGATTTGACATCTCCAACTTGATAAAGTAAGTCCATATCTTCAAACCTTTTATAACTTTTAATTTACTTTTCAAAATGGCTGCTGCTCTTCTTAGAAGAAAAAGGCATAAAGTTGAGCTTACAATAGAAATAATGGACAAGCTTTTGCCTAAGGAAGCTCCTCAACTCTCTCTTTCTCTTTCATTAGTTTAACTTTTTTTTTAAAAATTATTTTTTCTTTTCATATGGTAGAATTAGTACTACACGTCTACACGTGCCATGGAGCGTAAAGAAGAAGGGTGTTGGACACACAGAGAAAGGCATCATGGTTTGGGGTTGGGACCCTAAGAAGGGGAAGACCATCCCATGCCCTCTTTATATATTTATGATCTTTTTGAATAAACAATTATGTTATACTCATAAGAAACACATTATAATTATAATAAGATATATATGTTTCCTGTTAAGGTTAGAGCTAAGTGAGAAAACATAGTAACAACAAATGAAAAAGCATATTTTTAAGGGAAAAAAATAAATTAAGTTGGCAGTTGAAGAATATAGTGGGAACAAATCACATGAAGTCTGATGACTGATCTGATGAATGAGTGCTTTTGTGACACAGCCCAAAATTTTTGAGTTATATATAATGGAAAGAAATCAAAAGTAAATCTATCTAAGAAAAAGTACTATACAGTACATATATTAATATTCTAGTTTTACCCCTTGATAAAGAAGCACTTGAAGTAAATTTTGATTTCAACTTCTTTTGTACTCAGATTCATATATATATTTCAGAACATAGAAAAACTATTTATTTATGTAATATATGGAATGATCTATATATAGTTCATTCAATTGCAAAACAGATGATAGTGATTGCGATTTCTGCCGTTCGTGGATATTATATAAGAAGACTAGTCAAATGTAGACTGTGTACCTCATTGAAGGTACAAAATTAAAACAAAGTTGTATATATTGAAGGCACAATGTAACAGAATACAGTACTTACATACTATGAGTAAATTCCCTTAAATTACCAATAATATGAAAATAAAAGAAAACAAACAATAACTTTGGGACAACTTGTATCAAATTAAGCTTTCTAATCAAGATAATAATACATATTCTTGCTATAACTAATTTTATTTACTTTGAGTTTTGTGACTAACAGATAGCTAAAACTTAATTTTAGACCAGATTTCTGATAGCAAAACGACGGAAAAAAAAAGTCATTATTATTTTGTCATACCCATTGCACTAAAGTCACAAAAAAAAAAAGAGAGGTGAATCTGAATAGACTCATTTTTCTATTTTCCTTTTTCTTTTTTGTTTATTTCTATTATTGCAGAAATCCATTTGTACTTAAATTATTTCCAATGAAATGGATAGTTAAAAAAAAAAAAGGTAAACTTTGCTTCAGCTTGAGACTAATTATAGTACTTCTACTAACATGATTATTCAAGTTATGTGACAGGATATTCTATGTTCAAACTCTTTTTTTGCAATTTGGGAGGGAGTATTAGGTCATGGAGGATCACATTACAACTTAAAATATTCTCTTCTACAAATCTTTTCAGCCTTTTATTTTCAAAATGAACCAAAGGAACATATAAGATTAAAAAGAAAAAAAAATATTACTCATAAAGGAAAAGATTGATGAGAGTGTCCTTTTTCCCCTAATAGTATATAGGAGAAAGAAGATGCCTTTGTCTATAAGGAACAACAATTTTGTCCGCTGCACCTACCTTTTTTAAATAGTAAATAATGGCCCCACTTTTACCCCTCAAAAAAAAAAAAAATCCGATCATGGCCTATTAAATCAAATAATGTTTCAGTTGTCACTTAATTGGCCCACTTCTTAATTGGACAGATCATTTGGTAAAATATAAAATGATGGTTTGGTTTGGCAGATTGCTAGACGGTCTTTTGGAGTCCAAGATATTTGTCTACATGATGTGACTCAGTGGGACAAAACCTAAATCAGATTAATAAAGATTTACTGAGGCAAATCTCAGTATTTAGATTAATCAAGAAGTGTGTCTCAAGTTTCTCACGCATGATTTGCCAACGCATACCAAAAGCACAAATCTTATCATAGAGATTTGGTGATGTTAAGCTGTAACGGATTTAGAGTTTTGGACATAAAGACATGCAAAAAGATTAGGAAAATACTAAATGTACTTTCTTTCTCACTCTCTTTTACACTCTCTAATTATTCTATCTGACATGTGGATTTCACTATCCAGTTTAATATTTTAATAATGCAACAAATCATAGGAGAATCCACGTGTCAAACAGTGAGATTAAGAGAGTGCAAAAGAAAATGTAAAAGAGAGTGCCTCAAAAGATTAAGGATGCAGGCTCATGTTCTAGTTCTGGTACTAAAAAAAGGGAAAAATTAATTCTCTCAAGTCAAAAATCTTAGTTGGTAGTACTATCATAATAAAGTATGCAAATATAAGAATAATGTAAACTATATATAGGCATTTTTAGTAAAAGATAAAAACATATATTTTTTTTTTGATATAAAACAGGCTCTTCAAGGAATAATATTAATAAAAGCTAAAAAACTTCAATTACAATACAAAAACAGAAGATTACAATTTCAAACTCCTAAAAAAAGAGACGAAAAATAGATCACAAATACAACAATAACAAAATTGTGGGCTACCATAATTCTCCAAGAGAAGAAGATAACAAGGACCATCAGCAAAATAATTACCTTCAACTGCTATTGGACTGCGTTCTTGATGGGCAGAATACTGTGATTCCAATACCAAATGAGATCCACGTCTGCTGAACAAGAAAACTAACTTATCCACATTACAAATCTAAATCCAAAGAAAAAATTTTCAGATTTAAGATCTAATAAACAGAACTAAAAACCCACACAGATAAAAAATCTGGTAGTACTATAACTGGAACTAAATATAGACTTATTATAAAAATAAAAAAAAATAAGAAAATGAAAAACTCATCATCCCCAAAGGAGACTAAGGAGAAGAAAGGAGGAGGAGGAAAGGCCGGAGAAGGAGATCAAATCACTCCATCTCCAGCCTCTTGTGAAAGCATTTGACAATGATTTTTTAAGAGAGAAAGAAAAACAGGCTAGGGTTTTTTTTTTCTCGAGTATAACTTGTTTTTGCTAAACGACAACTAATTTGATAAAAACATATTAATAGCAACAGTGAATTAGATTAATTTCATCATTGTTTAATTTTGATTCAACTATAATAACAGGGGAAAAAGTGTGCATTACCAATACTTGTTTTATACCACAAAAAACTATAACGAAAAAATGATTTTGCTCTTGAGGAAATAGAATTCAACAATCAACGGAAGAGTGAAAATATTAGTTAAAGTTGGGCATTAAGTGATTCGGGCAATAGCTTCACCTATTGTTTTGACTTCAGATCTAACTTTCCTTTATATAACGACTAACGATTAGTAAGTTGAACTCCAATATAGATACCATAATTGTTAGAGAAACTCGCACTCTAATACCAATCATTGGAAAGTTATTAGTGGAAACATAAACCAAGCACAAAGCGTAAAAAATTAACATACATACCAGGGATAACATTTTTACATATAAATTAAGCAAAACAGGATGATCCACAAAAGTGAGTCATTATATTGTGTATATAAAGATTGACAAGACACAAAACTCATGGCGCTAGAAATTTTAGTACCTTTTCAACTCTTTTAGCCTCATGTCATAAACCTCACATCTCTCCTCACCTCTAATCAACCCTCTCATCATCTAAAACTCTAGCCTAATAAGGCACATATTAGAGTCAATATTAATATTACATTCTTTGTTCAACAAGACTACTCATTTTACGCCGGTCCAAAATTACCAAAACGGCCAGTTCAAACTCGCAAGCTACCAATTTTAAATCCATTAAAGGAAAAAAATCAACTTCCAATAAAACTCTACTGACACAACAAAAATAGGAAACTAAAGTCATATCCTGACGATACTCATGCTTATTGTTCATGAATCAATACTAATATTTTTTGAAGTAAAATCAATACTAATATCAGACTCAAAGATTGATCTATAGTAGCTTGGTTACTTATTTAGTCATTGATTAAGCATGAGCAATCTAAGGGGCACTATAGTGCTTAGAAAATACACGAAAATAGAAATATGGAGTGCACATATAAATTTAAAAGTTTGCGATCCACTAATTAATATATAATATTAACCACATGTACTACTTTAACCAAGAAAACGCTTTAATTTCCTATACATAGATCTTAAGAGTTTCATACAAAAATTATTTTAAAACTTATGATTTTTTTTCCCATTCCTGAAAAAAATTACTATGATTTTAATACACAAATCCAAAAGTACTAACTTCCAAAGAATCACTTATGTATCTGAGGTATTATCCAATACTTTATTGTAGCCATGGAACGTGTAGAATGTCGGGTGACCTACCTGCAACAATTATTCTATAATATATATAGTAGAAAAATATGAAGAATATTTGTAGTTTTGTACCAACCAATTGCAATCCAAATTTCCGATTTGTAGTTATAAACCACCGCGTATACATCCTCACCACTCAACTATATTATATTGAATATCTACAGTGCAGCCTCATTTCCTTTGGTCACTATCTGATTGTCTGTTAGCAAATACCAGCACTGCAGATTTGGTTTACTTTTCAATATTATACATCATAAAGAAAAGAAAACAAATTAATTAAGAAAAAGAAAAAAAATATTTTTGTTTTTTATACCCTTAAAAATAATCCAAATATCATTTTATCATTTGACATACAAAATGATCCACACTTAACACACGCATTATGTTTTATCTCAGTTTTGACCCTTTAGTTTATAAATGTCTAATTTTATTGCTCCTGTTATGTTTTTTGTCTTAGTTTTAACCCTTATATATAATCGGGATCTCAAAGTGAAGTGCTTCCAATGCCAAAAAAAAGGCACCCATCCAGCTGTCGAGTGGACCAAAAATAGAATTAATGTGCTATATGGGCGCAGTGACGAGAGGAATTTTTTTTAGGGGGTACACACTAAAATTGTTTTAGCTAATTTTGAAATATATTAATCAACATAGACCAATAGAGAATTAAAGAGAGTATTTAGAGTGAGTCTAAAAATAAATTATCGAACATGAGGGCAAAATTTAGTATTTCAAAATAATGTTGTAAAGTTCAAAAATTAAAATATATATAGTGGGTCATATTAGGGTATTATTGAATTTTTTTATAAAATTGAGAAAAAACTATAATAATAAAAATTTAGGAGGGCAACTAAAAGATAAAGCTGTAATTTATAAAATAAAAAATAAAAAAACAGGGGGCAGCCTGGGGAAGTTTTATTTGCACCCCAAAAAGATATTAAAACACCACTTTTAATAATAAATTTACCATTTAGGACACATTGACAAAACTTTAAAATTAAAAGACACTTACTTCCTCCACATTGCACCCCAAGATACTCTTCCTGACAAGACTTTTTCAAGCTACAGAGAACATTGGTCATAGAAGAGTCTTGGAAGAAGCGTGAAAAGTTAGCCTTTTATCCCAAAATAAGTTTTAATGAAAACATTAAAAGCTTCCAATAACATATGGATCTATTTGTTTCAATTGTTTGTTTTTTTGTTTTTTTTTTTTTAAAACAAACCATGGATCTATTTGTTTCAATTGTTTGTTTTTTGTTTTTTTTTTTTAAAAAAAAAAAAAACCTTTCTTAGTGCTTCTCTACGATTTGTACTCCTACAGATCTTTCTCAATTTTTAAGCAAGTGAAATTAAAAATAAAAAAACATAAAGGTTTATTGTAGAAAAAAAAAAAATTGGTAAAGCCGAAAAGGAAATTGAGATAAAAGGTTACAGAGAGTTCTTCTTTTCTTTGTTTTGAATGATTCATAGAGAAACTTAATTAGAAAAGTAGACAGATAAAAAATCACACAAGCTGTAGTTTGAGATCAACAAAGGCATGGATAGGGTGCCTAAGAATAGGAGGCTAATTTTGTCCATATATTTTAGGGCGCGTCTATATTAGGGGCACCCCTACGTAGGGTCCTGTCTATTCACCGTTGGATGGGAATCTGTATATAAATAGATTCTCCACAGATTCCCGTTATTCCCCACAGATTCCCATCCAACGATAATTAAGGCATGATCCTACGTAGGGACGCCCCTACCGTAACCATCCACTATATTTTAATAGATTTATTGAGTTATCTTTTTTAGTCTTTCTATAAAAGTGAGTAGTGCCTAAATATTACGTAGGGTGTCAATATAGTTCCCGGCTGCCTGTATTAGCTCCCATTTTGTATAGGCATAACTTATAATGAGAAGTATTCTAAAGATTTTGAATAGATTTTATAAGAAGAAAAAAAATTACACTCTATTAGTTGTTTAGATCAATAATGTATTACTGAGTGTGTGTGACCAGCTAAATTTTATAAATAATAGAGTGATAATTCATATTATTTTCTGTGAAATTCTATGTTTGTGTTGTTGAAAATTTAATCACAACAAGTGTGCTAAAAAATTAAAATAAAAAATAAAATGAAAGAAAATAAAATAAAATAAAAAACCTCAATTAGGATGAAACAATTTTTTAGTTCCATATTGCGTAATATTCCTTCAAGTTCTTTATTTGGTGGATTAATAATAGCAATGACCCTCCCTTCCAAAAAACATATAATAGTATAGCCCCTAAATTGTACTCATTGTGTCACTTTGATCCATGAATTTTTCATTTATACAGTAATAGTTCTTGAATTATGTAATTATTGTAACAATGACCCTTTTAAAATAAATTATAAAATATTTAATAGAACTAAGTCATTACAAGCACATATTTTAGTAACTATGGTCAAGAATGGAACTCTAAATTTTCAACCTATACAAAAAAATACCAAGACTTATGCAATTATTGCAGTAATGACTTTTTTTTTTCCACAAACTGTTAAATTTCTAACAGAATTGAATCATGTACAAAGTATACAGTTTGGTAACTATAGCTGAGAACGAGATTCTGATTCATAGAAGTAAATAGTAGCTAATTGTATGCTTTGTCCATGATTATGATCTGTTAAAAAACTAACAGTTTATAACAAAGGTGTCATTATTGTAACAATTGCACAAATGAGTCATTATTATAATATTTGCATGATTCAGAGGTCACTACTATGTAAGTTAAAAGTCCGATAGGCAAAATAGTATAGTGAATATAATTTAGTGGTTACTTCTATTATTAACCCTTATTTGATTCTTATACTTTCAAGGAAAAAAAAAAAAAAAAAAGAAAAGATTCTTACATGATAAATAGAATTAACTATTTTTTGATAAATATTAAACTATACAAGCAACTACTTGTTAATAAATATTAAGAGAAATACTAAATGCACTCTCTTTCTCATTTCTTTTACACTCTCCATTCTGTCTGACACGTAGATTTCACTATCCAGTTTAATATTTTAATAATACAACAAATCATAATAAAATCCACGTATCAAGCAGTGAGATTAAGAAAGTACAAAAAAAAAGTGTAAAAGAAAGTGTTGTTAACCTTCTTCGAATATTAAACTAGCAACTTTACTCCTACAGCCTACTGCAAAGTAAATTCTTGTTATATTAGTTATTTTACACCAAAAGGAAAAATAGAGAGAGAAAATAAATTCTGACTCCAAAATGTGTGGATGAATTAATACTTTTCACTATTTTCGTAGCTGGTGGCAAATTTTTCAAAAAGAATATGCGCTGACCTTTTCAAACAAAAGTAGCTAGGGGGGCGAATAATGTGTCAGTATTGTAAATCTGATTTCTTCCGCAGCTCCAGAAAAAAAGTGTTATTTTTGCTATTGCCGTTTGTGTTGGGGTCTTTAGCTGTACGCATTACATAAGAACATTATATCACTAAGAAAAGAAATTAAAAGAAAGGGTTAAAAACGCGTTAATTTGGGTCCCGAAACACGGGAACTTTACGCCCTTTGCACATGCATAATTGTCTCATCCCTTCACACTTTTTCTCCAAATCGAGAAATAGTACCCATCCCATGTTTACCAAAACCAGTACAGTTTATATCATATCTAGACACAGATGACCTATATATGTTGTTGTAAAACCCACATAATTAAGAATACAATTTTGATCTGAATTCTAAATATGAATTAAAAGTGGACACATAAATAAATAAATAATAAAATAAACAACACAATATTTAACACGGGTCGACTAAATTACCGTCCATGGGAGATCACTAGTTAACAAGGATTTCAATAAAGAGAATATTTACACTACAATTTTCGTCTACCCGAAAAACCAAATGCCCACAATTATACCTCTCCAATTTTTCACTAATCTAAACACTCCAAGAACCTATAATTACTTACTCTTATCTTTCATTATCCCGAATACCTCCAAGACTACTCTCTCTCACTAAGTTATATTGTTGCTCATCTTGATACTAGAACTAACTTTATCATTTTCTATGGTTCATCATTTACTATGAAAACTAGGTCATATCAACCTTTCTATATTGCGTAAGTGTGTAACCATATGGACTTGTATGAAAGTCATAGCCCGAATCAAATTCATGTTGATTATTTTCCTTGTCTGCAATCATCAGCAAAATCTACACTTTCGTACTTTGCAGAAACCAATTTTGTGCTAGGGTTCCTGCCCTAAAAGCATGCATATTTTAGATATTTGCTAAATTAATAAAATGATATTTTTCTATTCGAATTTGTGCATAATTTGTATATCTTTAAATATCAGAAAATCCCTAACTTATTTATGTGACCACAAATTTAGTATATAAGTGTTATATATATGAGGATTAAATTTATGGATAATAAACTAAATATAGTCCGTAATAATTAATTAAAGTTTGGGATCTTTGATTAAATATTATTAGTACGGTCCATTAACATTGAGAATATAATAGTCTTATCCGGACTATTGATGTGTTAACATCACAATGGAGGTACTTTATATAATTCGATTATATAGGACTGGACTAGACATGATTTGAATTTCACATAAATTCTGTTAACTGTTGAGAGTTTAAATAATATCATTATATGATTATATGTACATCAATCTTAATTCTAAGTAGTTATGGGCTCCTATTTATAACATTATGTTCTTTAACATACTTGTTGGTTTTTTAAACATATCGAAATACTTGGATCTTGGGAGCATGATGAGATGAGTAGCTAAGAATCTAGCTTACAAATATAGAATCCATTCCTTCCATTAAGAAGCTAGAAAGATGATTCCCTTGTGTATTGATTCAGGACTTGAACAGTTTGAATACTCAATTTATAATAGATTTATAAATTAATTATTCATTGGAGAATCAATGGTATACAAGGATAAAGATATAATTTGAGAGGTAAACAGAATATAACTTAGCTCCAATTATAAATTGTCCATGGAGGATTGAACTACATATAATGATTAAATCGATGGACTGCTCGATGTTTTCTGAGTAAATTAATTCTGTAATTTCAAGAATGCAATTCCAGATTTTTAGTGGAGTAATACTGGAATTAATAAATTAGACAAATTAATTAAAGAGTTTAATTAATTATCATAATTTATTGGCGCTTGAATTAAAGGTCCATAAATCCCCAATTCCACCTCTTACAAACATTGTACTGGACATTACATTATTTCTATTACTATACACTTTGTCTAAGATAAATTGTTTGTCTATAATAATTAATAATTGTTATTTATTAATTAATTAATTAATTTTGAATTAATTAATTTAAATTTATAGAGGGATATTTTTTTTTTAATCTAAAGTTGCTCTCTAAACTTTCTCATAATTTTACTGAATACAAGGCCTACTCATAGAATTTCATAATAGACTAGTTCAAATTACAATATACATAAATCCTAATCACAATAGAAATTCTTACACTATTAAAGCATATTTTGTTAAAAATTTTAATCTTACCCAACCATCCTAGTCTTAGAAAAACTCTCTAATAATCTCAACAAGCTAAATCCTTAGATTACGACTCATTAACTAAACAAGTACTTATAATATATGTACATAATATATACAGTTTATCCTATCAACTTTCTATATGAAAGTTGTTTCTAGATTTGTAGGATAGAATTCAAATCCTATACCATACACCCTTAAACTATTCGTGATTTTCACATGTGTATATATATATATAATATATATATACACACTTACTTGGAGAATAAACAAAGAGAGTTTCATATGAATAGGATATACCAAAAAAAAAAAACAAATATTGTTGAATTCGAAAATAAATATGTGCAGGCTAAAAAAGAGTTTATGGCATAAATGATCCCTAAACTATCTGATGTGTGGCAATCTGGTTCATCCCTTGACTATTTTAATTGTGGTAATTAAACCCCTAAATTTTCTGATTTATAGCAATTTGGTTCATCCCTTGACTATTTAAATTGCAACTTGTTATTAAATTTTTGACTGAAAATATACATGAAGAGCACATTGTAGCATCTGAAAGAATATTCAAATGAAAATAAACTAAACAAAAGGATTTTAGAAGAACGAAAGATGTATTCTTTGCATTTTTTAGGATTATTAGAGTTACAAATTTAAAAAAAAAAAATTTGTAATTGTTCATTTTAATACTTGAAATTCTCAAATTATGTTTTAAATACACTTTCAGATATCACCATATATGTTTTTGTTTAAAATTTAACAGCCGCAAGTTATAATTTGGACAATCCAGAGACTAAATTACTAAAGTCCAATGATTTAATTACTACAATTGAAACTTTGAGGACCAAATTGCCACAGATTGGATATTTCAGGAACCATTTGTGCCATTAACCCAAATAAAAAGGGAGACAATATTGATGGATGAACATCGTGCCTTTAACATGCATGCATATCAATATATATATATATATGCTCACTTATACATATACCACTATATAGTATACGAAGTGTTCTTCACTATTTTTCATTTATACAAATTCTTCACAAACATCATTTTTTTTTTAATCATTAATGGGCGATGCTGGTGGGTCATTTTCTTCCCTATTTGTCGACTGTACTATGCAGGAAACATAATGCTGGATACAGATTAACAGTCAATACTTAAACGTGTAGTTTGTCCAACGAAATATCATTCTGGCTCAGTAAAATGGTAACTATCCAATATTACTGGATATTAATAACTCTATGAAAATAGAGTTATTTGGTATGTTTTTGAGTCTTAGGATAGTTATTTCAAAGGAATAAATTGTCTAGTTTAAGTGCCTCTCTTTACTTTATTTTAGTCTTTGTTGTTTCTAGTGTTTAAGATCTAATTTAGTCAAAATCTATTTTATTTCTTATAATTTTTAGTAGAATTGTGAATTCTGGACTTGAGTTCTACAGAATTTAAATGGCAGCATCTTGGAAGAAAAGCTGAACTTAAGTCAAAGCTGAAATCAACTTTGCTGCAGCAGCGCGCTGGAACAATACTGAACAACAGATTCATTTTTCCAGCTGGCATCTTTTACGCACAGCTAATACTGACAGCTAATATTAAATACCAGCTAAGGGAAAATGAAGCAAAAGTGGTCCTTACTGCTTTATTTGGCTGACACGTGTGTTAGGGTACCTCACCTACCTTAATATAAAAGAAAAAGTGTTAGGGTACCTCACCTACCTTAATATAAAAGAAAAAGTGTACTGAAAGAAGGGAGTGGCAGCTGAGCGAAGGGAGTGGCAGCTGAGCTAAGAGAGATATACGGAAAAGGAAAGAAAGAGAGAAAGAATAGTACAGAGAAGAGAGGACGAAGAAGGGGGAGTACTAGCAGCAGGAAGCTCAAAATCACTATCATCCAGCTAGAACTTTCTTTACTTCTTATAATCTTCTTTGTATTTAATTCCTTTTTTTTTCTTGAATTTTCTGAAATCGATGGAGTATTTTAAGCTGCTGATATTTAAATATCAAACCATGAGCTAAGTTTCTTTAGCTGGGATATTGATGAATCTAAGGTTGTAATGACGGATTAAATGTTGCTTTAAATGTTTATGATAGTTTCCTCTTGTTCATTCAAGTGAGCTTGATTGTTAATTCTTTATATTGCTTGACCACCAATATTTAGGATAAATAAATTAGGATTAATTCTAGAAAGGTTAATCTTAGTTAGATATAGCTTGAATGATGCATGTTTCAAGTATCTCTTTAATAGATCTTTGAACTAGTAACGATATAGGAATATATTATTGTCATGTATAACCCATCGAAAATTGATGCTATAAATGATGTTTTGAGAACTGGGTCAGCATAGGAATATGTTAAATCTGGTTTGAAGAACTTAAAACATAATAAATTCAGAAGATTATTATGTACAAATTGAATTTTCGATTACTAGAGTGAATTTTGCCATAAGCGTTGCTGTAGCATTTGTACCCAGATTTGCAACCAATGAGGATTCAATAATCCCAGCTCAATATCTCCATTGATTTATAATCTCTTGTTTAGATCGTGTTGTTTTATGCTTGGAATTTATATTTCTATTTGCATTTGTTAGTTTCTATTATTTTGTTA
>JXTC01000082.1:625569-649205 GCA_002914845.1 Trema orientale | reverse complement strand
ATGGTGTTAGTTTTAATCCATGTATGGATTAGGATTTTAAGAATATTGATATGGTGTGTGATTTTGGGTTTGAGATGTTTAATTTTAATATTGGTTATGATTTAGGTATTTATGATTGTATTTAATTTTATTATAATTTAATTTTAGAAGTATGTTTTATATGTATTTTCGAATATGGGTATTTGAATTTTTAGCTATTTATTTTTTAAAATTTATTTATATATTTTTTTTAGAATATTAAAAATTATTACCGCAACTTAATAGACTATAATATTGCGACGACAAAAAAAATCGTCACGATTGAGTTATATAACGACACAATTATAACGATAAATTATTATTATTATCGCAATAAGCTATTGTCGCAACTTTTTGAGCTAGCTCTCGTTTCTTATAGTAAATTATATGGCAGTTTCCAGTTCATAACTTCAAACGTACAGCTTTCTATGGAGGTTGAAAATCACACGTGCAGCACGAAAAACAGACCTCTTTTAGTGCCATTAATTACCACTTAAACATGAAAGGCACACGCACAACAAAGAATTTAAAAAAAAAAAAAGAGATAAGGAATTGAGCTATATAATTATGAATCTCAAGTCTATTTATTAACTTGTACACATGCTAATAGATTTTTTTTTTTTTTTGAAGAAACACATGCTAATAGAATCGAAAATGTTTTCTTTTGCTAGCTAGAAAGGAGAATCAGAATCGATACATGCTTACGTACTAATGAGGACGTTATAATTTGAAATTTGTGTACGTAATTTAACTAAACTCAGACAAGCATAGGTACACACGAAAGATCATAAGTTTATAAAGTTACTTTGAACTATGTCTAACTGATGATTTGAGAAGAAAATATCAACTACTTTACCATGAAGTATTTAATTATATGGCAGAATTCGAAGGAAAAATTCCCGTTAGATCGATAAGAGTATTATACATGAAACAAAAAAGATAAAAGAATATTAATTTGACAAGACTTTGGTCCTTAGGAAAGTTGAGAGGAAAGACAATAAAGCCATTTGATGAATTAATTAGCATTAAATTGCCTGTCAAATCTCTCTCTCTCTCTCTATTTATTTTTATTTTCTTATTAAATAGACTGTTAAATCAACTTTTGGTCCCCATAAAAGGTTGTTTCCCTTTCGGCTTTGTATAGGTAAATAAATACAACTATACAAGGACCCATTAATGGACCCAAAAGCTTTTAATTTTTGTCAATGCAAACAAATAGGATGAGCATAGAGACGTCAAATATGCCTTTTCTTTCGTGCTTTGTGTCATATTTAGTATAGCAATACCTAATAAAATATCGTGTCATATTTATATTGGTCCAAATTTTAAAATTCTAGGCCTAACATGGCCCACAAATATAAGCATATCTCGTGTCGCATTTGTACTCGTGTCATGTCGTATTCATGCTTGTATTTGTACTTGTATTTGTGCTTGTGCTAGACTCTTATCGTGAGCACGATATACTAGAGTATATTTACGTCCGACTTCGGTCCACTCACTAAATTATTGTGGCAGTTAGTATTTTATGAAGTTTTTAAAAATTATTTAATTAAAATTTTATATTTTGATTTAAAACAATAACAAAAATATGTAATATACCCACAATTATTTGGAAAGAAAATATTCAATTAAAAATCACTAATACAAACCTGTTTTTGAAATAAAGAACAAAAAAAGTAGGTTTATTTATAAGCAAAAATAAAAAAGACATAACAAATTTTCAAATATAAATAATATAACAAAGTTCTTGGGTGAGAATATTATTTTTTTCGTTAAAATAATTTGAATACATCCTAATTAGGTTTATATGTACTCAAACTATTATTATTTGCATATTCTCAGAACTTTATTTAGTAAGGAGTGCTTTTTTTTTGTTTAAATTATGTGAATTAGCATATGTTCTACAAGAGAACAAATCTTTAAATTTTTTAATATCGATTTGGTCATTTTAGTATGAGATTCAGAATCAATTTTTATTTAACACTTGGTCTTTTATACTAGTAATTATTAGTATAATTTTTTTTAATACATAAAATTGGTCATTTAAGTAGATAAAAAAGAATTTTGTCATTTAAGTATTTAAGATTGTTAAAGTAAAAATAAATATTTTTTAAAATACTTTGAATCGTGCTTTTCATGTATTTTGGGTCATGCCGTGCTCGTGCCGTGCCAGCCCATAGTGCCAAAAAATTAGAGCCCGGTATGGCCCAACACCTTGTGCCATGCTTGGCACGGCCCAAAACCACCTCATACCATATCGTGCTTAACGTGAATTTTTTCGTGCCGTGCCCTCGTGTCAAATGGACGGCCCAGTCCATTTGACATCTCTGGATGAGCATTAACTGAAACGAGTCGTACCCACAAAGGCAGAATAGACACAGCATATGAGTCCCAACCCATATATTATATACCTATGTCATTCTTTTTTTAGTTGCAACAAACAATAGCTATTTTATTACCTAAATCAGATTGTGTCACTTGTAACTTGCCATTTTAAGCGCGGAAAATGGAATTTTAATTTTTTTCACCTATTATCGCGAGGTATGTCGTGACAACAGGTCCAGTTAATTTTATTTTGTAAAATTTTTCCGCGATTATAGCACGGGACATGGACTTTTCAATTTTTCATCTATTGCTGTGACTTTTTACCTATTATGACGACTTATAATTAGCTGAAAAATCTCAAATATGGTGACGATATTTTTTGCCGTCACAATTGAGGGCTCTATTGCGACGATAATTTATCGCAGTAATAGACATCGTCGTAATAAGTAATTTTTATTGTAGTAACAAATAGCGGGAGACATCAAGTGGTCAAAACAAGTCCACGATATTCTTTTTTTTTTTCAGGGACGAAATACCAAATCAAAAAAGAATCAAACATCAAGAAAGTAAAATAATGGCAACATGGTGGAGGAAAAAAAACAACTCAGGTATTTGTTNCTGGATGAGCATTAACTGAAACGAGTCGTACCCACAAAGGCAGAATAGACACAGCATATGAGTCCCAACCCATATATTATATACCTATGTCATTCTTTTTTTAGTTGCAACAAACAATAGCTATTTTATTACCTAAATCAGATTGTGTCACTTGTAACTTGCCATTTTAAGCGCGGAAAATGGAATTTTAATTTTTTTCACCTATTATCGCGAGGTATGTCGTGACAACAGGTCCAGTTAATTTTATTTTGTAAAATTTTTCCGCGATTATAGCACGGGACATGGACTTTTCAATTTTTCATCTATTGCTGTGACTTTTTACCTATTATGACGACTTATAATTAGCTGAAAAATCTCAAATATGGTGACGATATTTTTTGCCGTCACAATTGAGGGCTCTATTGCGACGATAATTTATCGCAGTAATAGACATCGTCGTAATAAGTAATTTTTATTGTAGTAACAAATAGCGGGAGACATCAAGTGGTCAAAACAAGTCCACGATATTCTTTTTTTTTTTCAGGGACGAAATACCAAATCAAAAAAGAATCAAACATCAAGAAAGTAAAATAATGGCAACATGGTGGAGGAAAAAAAACAACTCAGGTATTTGTTAAAATTCTTAGTATAAAAAATAGGGTGAACATCAAAAAAATATCCTGAGGTTTGTGTGTTCAGCAATTTAAACTCTGAAGTTTAGACTCTGCAAAATAATATCTTGATATTAAGAATTTCTGAAAATTAATTTTTTAGATAGACTTTTTGACCAATTTTAGCAATCAAAAAACAATAATATCCTCCATTAAAACTAGATTAATCGTTATTATTCTTCTTAATTTTGAAGATATTATTGTATTTTATCATTTAAAATTATTCAAAAAGTTAACTTAGGATATTTTTTCAGAAATTCTTAATCTCAGAGTATTTTTTGCAGAGTACAAACTTCAGGGTTTAAATTATAGAACACTCAAATCTCAGGTTTTTTTTTTTCACAGTTATCCCTAAAAAATAACCATACACGTCTCTTTGTCATCCCTGTCTCCTACCTCACCTGATTAGTGTAGGATTTTTACTTATTGTTATCATTTTTTTTAAATGACTTATTGTTATCATTTTGTTTGAATTTTTATTTGTAATATTTCTTTTCAAGTTTAAGTACTCTCTTATCTGTTGTATTTCTTTTCAATGTAAAAAACTTCTTTTATTATGTCAAAAAAAAACTTCTTTTATTGGCGTGTTATTGATTGGTTTAATCATTATTGTTTTTAGATATATTAAGAAAATTCCTTGTTTTGAGGAAATTTTTGCTTCTTCTATAAATTTCAAACTAATTTTTATCAATAAGGATATTATTATTATATTAGAGAATCGATATTTCCAAAAATCTCTTGATATTTCGTACTTGTATGTCGCTGGTGATTTGTATTAATATTTTTTAACAGTTACACAGACTTTTATGTATATATTGATCTTACGATATTGGTAATAACCATTAGTCATAATTCATAATATTGCTATATCTAATCAAGTACAGATGCACTTAAAGGTAGGGTAGCAATTTAGGTCACGGCACGATAATACGACTCGAAAACGACACGAAGTTAGCGAGTTTGGGTTTGTCTTAAACAGGTACAGGTCAAAACAGGTTAAACTCGATTAAACATGATTAAATAATAGGTCATTAGCAGGTTAACCTGTTAAACCCGAAATTGACTCGTTTAAAACGATTAAATTTTTTGAGACATTATATTATCTTGTGTGTACCAAGACTTAAAACTTCCCTTTTATATTTTATGTACTAAAACTTAAAAGTTTTATTTTGGTTTTAAACTTTGGATTGTGTGTTATATTTATTTGATTATGGTTGCTTGGTTATATTGGAAATATAAAATAAGTTAATAGATTATATCAAGTTATATTGAAAATATAAAATAGGTTAACATGTTAAAATTAATAGGTTAACACGTTATGTCAAGTTGAACCAAATACAACATATTTAATATTAATATGCTAAATTGAGTTCAATTAACGGGTTAACAGTATACAGGTTAGCAGATCGTGTTATGTTGGATACGATCTGAATACGATTATTTAAATAACATGTTAAATATGTCGCTCACAGATTAACCTGTTTATTTAGCGTGTCAGGTATGGGTTTACAAATCATGACACGAACAATAAACGTGTTGGGTTTGGGTTTGGTAATTGCTCATTATATATATGCCTCGACATGACACGAATATGACACGACAACACGAATTGCCACCCCTACTTAAAGGTGAGTACAGGCTTATTGTAATATTCCATATTTTTTGAGGGTAAAAAGGTCATTTGACCAGAATTAGAAAAAAAAAAAGAAATTAATTAAAATTACATATATAAGTATATTGTTTCTCTTCCCCTCCAGATCCCATCTCTCCCTCGTCACTGTGCATCTCGGCCGTAGGAAGTGCAGAAGGCTACCGGAGCTCACCCAGACTTCGTCCGGCCAGCCGACCGCCTGGCGTCGCTTCGCCATGCAGCAAGGGACCTCCGCCGGCCATCGCCAGCAGCTGCCAACGCCCACTCACCGGAAAAATGCCATTAATGGCCATTTGGAGCTTTTTGTCACCGACGTTGTTTCGGGCTGTTTCAGCGTGAGTTCTTAGGCTTTACTGGACTCGTCTCATCGAGAGGAAGCTCCAAGAATATATATCGTGACTCTATTTTTGCCCGGATTCAAAGTTGCCAATTTAGGGTATTTTGAGTTTCGAATTTTAGTTTTCGATCCAACCGTTAGATTTTATTTTTGTTGTCATTTTTGGAATGTACTCGAAAAATGGAGAAGTTTGATATATATATTGACTATTTTGGTGACGGACACAAAAATCAATATCTAACGGCTTAGATTTATCTAGTTTTGTGTGCCACCGGTCCGATGTCGGCCCGGACCTGAATTGATCGAGTCATATGTCTAATTTAGCTATTTTAGACATTAGGAATTCAATGAAGAGGTCCCTTCATTGATTCGAAGCTCTGTTGAGAAGTTAGTTTTTCCCAATGAGCGATCGAGGGTGTGGAATTGGTTCCCGACACTCCGAACGATCGTCCAATCGGCACCTTGAGCATCCAACAGCGTGGTATTGCTATTCTAGTGAGGTAGGGATTCCGTTACCTCTGTTTTACATCGTCTTTGATTAAAACTTACTTTCTGCAACACATGATGACAAACGTGATTTTGGAACTATTTTGGATATGTGTGATGAGATTGAATTGTATCATATATAATGAATTACTCTGGGATTTTCTGAGTGCAGGTTATTTTTGGGTATGTTAAAATAGGGTCGTTATGCTGTCCATTTTTCTGTAAAACTAAATTANGGACTTGAATTGGTCGAGTCATATGTCTAATTTAGCTATTTTAGACATTAGGAATTCAATGAAGAGGTCCGTTCATTGATTCGAAGCTCTGTTGAGAAGTTAGTTTTTCCCAATGAGCGATCGAGGGTGTGGAATTGGTTCCCGACACTCCGAACGATCGTCCAATCGGCACCTTGAGCATCCAACAGCGTGGTATTGCTATTCTAGTGAGGTAGGGATTCCGTTACCTCTGTTTTACATCGTCTTTGATTAAAACTTACTTTCTGCAACACATGATGACAAACGTGATTTTGGAACTATTTTGGATATGTGTGATGAGATTGAATTGTATCATATATATTGAATTACTCTGGGATTTTCTGAGTGCAGGTTATTTTTGGGTATGTTAAAATAGGGTCGTTATGCTGTCCATTTTTCTGTAAAACTAAATTAACCATTTTATTAAAAACCAGAGCATCATTTGAACTTGATTTACTGCATAGATATTTTACACATCAGTTCATAGTACACATGTCATAGGATCACACATGAGTACGAGGTTAGTATCATGGGGTTTTTACAGTGTGGCACTACGGCCCCACCAACGGTGCAGAGTCCGTGAACCCACGCAGGGTATTTCTTCTGATTACCTCCCTATTTGGAAGACGTAGGCAATGCGATTGCCCCGCCAGGTTTAGTAGGCGACACACGGTTGTCCCCTCCGGTTATGGGCTAGGTGTCAAGCAAGCTGTATGGCACACGTAGTGCCAACACCATGGTTTCCATTGATGAGAGGTTGTGAACTCATGGGTATGGGCGGATTTGTGTCATATATTTGTGGACTGATTGATTTTGAGATATTATGATTCTGTACATCTATATATATGTATGTGCATATGGATTATCGGTTTTGGATGTTTTGATGAATATATGCACATACGGTTTTGCAAAGTTATTTTGGATTAAACTAACCATGCAGGGGCTTTCCATTACTAAAAAGAGTTTTTAATTGAGGTAACAGTTTTTCTACTGAGCTTTCGAGCTCACCCCTCTTATTTCCCTTCCTTCCAGGTGGTTGTCCATTAGCGTCAGTTGTCTCGATGGCTAGGCAAGTCGCTTAGCTCATGTATGCGGTCTTATTCCTATCCCTCTTCGGTTGGTCCTTATACCTTGTTTTATTTTTTTTTCATGTCTAACTGTTTAGCCAAGTTTATTGTTTATGCTAAATGAATGTATGAGGACGTATTTTCTACTATTTGAGGACTTGGTCTATAAACGGGACTCTTTGGTTCTTAAAGAGAATATTTTTTTAAGATTTGAGTATTTGGAATCTTGATTAACTTTGTAAACCAGTTTTTGGACTTTCTGATTTAAGATTTGTGAACTTCATTTTAATCAACATTAAAGTTTTTATTAAACCAAGCTTTCGTGCAAATTAACTATATTTCTTTGAATTTTAATTGGCATATCTTTCTTAATAAATCAAACTACAGATATGTTCCTTTTTATATAAAATTTCTAATGATTCAAGAATTAAAATGAAATATCCAAGTACTTAGTTTTCTCCGAATTTTGTAAAATTCCTTATTTATATTAATTTATATTCAAAATTACCAAAAGTCACGGCCTTGGATTTTGGGTTGTGACCGACTTGGTACCAGAGCACGGCTTCAGATCCTTCTGGGATCAAGCCTGTGTTAATTTTTAGTGTTTAAAAATGTTCTGAAAATGGTTTTGATAAATACCTCATACATCACTTAGGAATTGGCTAAAGAAGTTACTTTTGCTCCTATTCCTTCCAAGTCCTCTCTTAAACCTCTTCAAGTGAAATTCTAGTGTCTTTGGAATGGTGATTTCCCAAGAATGTTAGTCTCGGAAGTGTCAGATTGACATTAGACTATTGATTTTCTGCTCTTAGCGTAATCATTCATTTCGAATGGATGTTCGTTCTTATACTCTTCCGTCTGTTCAGGTTGTAGGTTACATGAACCCCGTAGGTTCTAAGGTAGCGACCCAATATCCTGCGTCTTCGCTGTTGTACTTTGACTTTCGTTTGGATTGTCTGTATGTTGTCCCTCGAGTTTTGGTTATCGCATTTTGATCGCAGCGTTTGATTGTAGTTGTGCTCTCTTGGAGAATTCTGCTTGTGATACACTGGTTTAGTATTTGCACTTCACTAATGTGGTTTGACTTTATTGTTGTTTATTAGACTAATATAGTACTTTCTTAGAATTGATATCATTGTGATCACTTGATTTGGATACATTGTGACTTGATTCTATGTTTGAGTGTTTGTATTAGTGGTACTTCTTGCATAGCATGCTCAATGATTAATTGGTTGGTTTGGTAATATAAGATATTGTTTAATAATTGTAATTGCATTCCTCTAGTTTCATCAAGTTCTGTTATTGTAGCTCTTTGAACGAGAATTCTTTAATTGTTGAGGGTTTAGTTGGATTTAAAACTGGGTTATTTAGTTTTGAAACTTTTGGAAATGCCAAGTCCATAATTAACGTTTTGAATGACGTAAAGCTTTGTGTTCGATCAAAGTGACATGTTTGTTTTCAAATAAATTATGGACATTTTAAACTTGAGCATTAATTGGGTGAAAGATACACTTTTTCAAAGGATGTATTATTTTAAATTAATATGCTACCTTGAGACTAAACTTTGCAAAGCCACCAATTTGTTTGTATACTAGTAAGATTTTATTTTACGTTTGGAAATGTTGATTTGAAATACCATTTGACCAAGTAGTCTATTTCCACAAATGTATATACATAAATCAAGCTTTTCAAGTTCCTTTCTAAACTTTGGACTTAGTGGATTACAAATCATTTTCCAATCCCGATTTAGTACTTGATTTGAGATTTAATGAATACTTTCACAAGTACGCTTAAAAAATGAATAAATTTAAGTTACTTAAAGAAAAGTTTCGAATAAAAATATTCACAAGTTTGGTCACTCGGTAAACTTTAGTGTAGATTGAAAATAATTTTAGAGAAAAATCTTTATCTTTATGCGTGTGTTTGAATATTTGTACCTGTGATTTTCTCTGGAATGTATTACTTAGAGAATGGAAATTGACATGACTGTTTGAGTTATAAAAATCCTTGTTGGGTGAAAATGTTTGGATTGAGAATTTTGATTTAAATTCTGTGGAGCTTGTCGCTTGTGCCTTGTACATTCGAGGGTTCAAATGCATGTTTCTTCCAAGTTTGCTTCAATATGGTTTACCTTTTTGGTTAATACATATTCCCTTGGTATTTGTTAGATTGTTGAATCACTATGATTCATACTAGATCGATTTCCCACGCTATGAACAAAAATTACATTGGAGTTATGCAGAGCTTGTGTTAATTGGACTTTAGGCATTGTGTAATTGGTTTGAACCAATATTCCTAGTGTTGGGAATAGTTTGGGAGGAGAATAAAATTTTGATTTGCAAATCAATGAATGGTATTGAGTTACATGCCTTGGTTTTACATTTGATAGGTTTTGAGTTATGTGTATTGGTTTTATATTTGACAAGCCTTGAGTGGTGCATGTTAGTGTGTGATATTCTTCTTGAAGACTTGATTATAGCTTTCCAATATATGGAGTTCATATATATGTTAATTAGTTTGTTATACCTAGTATAATCTTTATGAACTTTTAATGCTTATTTTAAAGGGGTTAAGTAAGAATCGGTGTTTGTTTTATCCACTTTGAGAAAATACTTTGGTAATGTTTCACACTTTAATATTTTCTAAACTACCCAATTTTTCCTTACGTACGTTAAAAAAAAATGTGAACTTTCAAATTTTTTGAAACTTGTTTGGTTACTTTAGAGAATATTTTGGAATTCTATAAAAATATCCCATTGTGTTGGTTGTGATATGGATTGAGGCGCAAATATTTTATTAGTTTTGAAAGAAAAATTGACCATCTTGATTTAAATATGGCCTCATTTATCATTTTACTAAGAAATAGTAGATTTCATAATAAATGTTCGTTTCATTGATTATGGGGAACAAACTAGTGTCTTTTTCATGCGTTCCATATTCGTTTTACTAAATGATCATCATGTATAACTCATCTTTAAGTTAATACTTGTGACTGTTAGAGATTTTCATCATCTATGCATGGGTTTGAAACTTCTAGATGTTGATATTGAGTTAAATATAAATCTCATATTTTGTTTAAATTATATATAACATGGTTATTGTTATATGGTTAATGGTAATTGGAATGAGATTACTCATGGATTTTACCTTAAGAGTCATTAGACTCTACTTATATATTGTGAAGGGATACTCAGAGTTCAGGTTTGGTTTACCTTTGGCCAGGGAGAAACCATATCATGAACTGGTATAGTATTCCTAAGCCCCAACACTTTTTACATCAAATGTTTTCAAAAATATTTTCGAAATTATTTTCATTAAAAATTGAAATAAGGTTTCATGGGAGACAGGCGTCACTCGAGGATGGTACCAGACAGCCTATCCTATTAGAACCTTATTTCTGGGCCATTAAGTGTCGATTTCAGTTGTTATATGCATATTTCCAGGACATTGGATTGTGTCCTAAGGACTTGTAGAGTCTTTGGGTCAGCTTTCGTTTTAGTTTTCTGTAATGAGATTTTACACCGGATAAAACATTTGAAATGCTTTTGAAATTTCTTACGTTTGGATGCTTGCTTTTGAGATTGAAGTTTGTACTAACATTTTGTGTTGGTGATTTCCTATTTGGGTGCTCTAGTCTTGTATTTGACCAGAAGTGTTTCGTGTTGGTATTATTTCTCACTCTAATCGGAGAATAGAAAATGGCTGTGAGCCATTGGACTCTCTTTTTCACCATGGATCTGTAATTGCGTTTATCTTGTGTAGTGTAACACAAAGATCCTTGTTCTTCGTTTTAAAATCTATTCGATTGTGTTCTGTGCCTGAATGAGACTCCTGTTAGAATCGTTGACTCAAAGATTGTCTAGGACCGAAAACTAGTTACAGACGAATGGGTATGTCCCAGGAGATTGTTGATCTGGTATGATCAGGGGGACGGTATTCATATATCTTACATTTGGTCTGTTGTTCTAGTTTGGTGCCTTACAATCAGTGTTCAGATTCATGAATTTTCGGCTTCTAGCTAGGGTTATCATCTTATCTTTTTGATTACTCACGTACTTGAGTTTGTTGTTTCCAACCATGGGTGTTGAGATTCTTATACCTATGGTGGAGCCATCTTATAATTTTGTATCTCTTCGGGGGGCACGTCCTTATAACATACCATTGTGTGGTTCGGTATGTTGGTGGGATTTTGATGCCAAGTGAGGAGTGTCTGTTTCACCTCCCTTTCGTTAACGAGCATTCGGTGTAATACTCTTAAATTCTATAGTCACGTGTTCACTATACTTCCAGTGACTATTCCTTATGACCTTGCTTGGACTGTCGTTTTGTACTTGAATTTCGGGACGAAATTCCTATAAGGAGGGAAGAATGTAATATTTCATATTTTTTGAGGGTAAAAAGGTCATTTGACCAGTATTAAAAAAAAAGAAATTAATTTAAATTATATATATAAGTATATTGTTTCTCTTCCTCTCCCGATCTCATCTCTCCCTCGTCACTATGCATCTCGGCTGAAGGAAGTGCAGAAGGCTGCCGGAGCTCACCCAGCCTTCGCCTGGCCCACCGACCGCCTAGCGTCGCTTCGTCGTGCAGCAAGGGACCTCCGCCGACCGTCACCAGCAGCTGCCGACGCCCACTCACCGGAAAAACGCCATTAATGGCCGTTTGGAGCTTTTCGTCACCGGCGTCGTTTCGAGCTGTTTCAGCGTGAGTTCTTAGGACTCGTCTCGTCGAGAGGAAGCTCCAGGTATATATATCGTAACTCCATTTTTGCCTGGATTGAAAGTTGCCATTTTAGGGTATTTTGAGTTTCGAATTGTAGTTTTCAATCCGACCGTTAGATTTTATTTTTGTTATCATTTTTGGAATGTACTCAAAAAATGGAGAAGTTTGATATATATATTGACTATTTTAGTGACGGACACAAAAATCAATATCTAACGGCTTAGATTTCTCTAGTTTTGTGTGCCACCGGTCCGGTGTCGGTCCGGACTTGAATTGGTCGAGTCATATGTCTAATTTAGCTATTTTGGACATTAGGAATTCAATGAAGAGGTCCGTTCATTAATTCGAAGCTCTGTTGAGAAGTTAGTTTTTCCCAATGAGCGATCGAGGGCGTAGAATTAGTTCCCGACCCTCCGAACGATCGTCCAATCGGTACCTTGAGCATCCAACAGCGTGGTATCGCTATTCAAGTAAGGTAGGGATTCCGTTACCTCCGTTTTACATCGTTTTTGATTAAAACTTACATTCTGCAACATATGATGACAAACGTGATTTTGGAACTATTTTGGATATGTGTGATGAGATTGAATTGTATCATATATAATGGATTGCTCTGGAATTTTCTGAGTGCAGGTTATTTTTAGGTATGTTAAAATAGGGCCGTTATGCTACCCATTTTTCTGTAAAACTAAATTAAACATTTTATTAAAAACCAGAGTATCATTTGAACTTGATTTACTGCATGGATATTTTACACATCAGTTCATAGTACACGTGTCATAGGATCACACATGAGTACCAGGTTAGCATCATAGGATTTTTACAGTGTGGCGCTACGGCCCCACCAACAGTGCAGAGTCTGTGAACCCGCGCGGGGTATTTCTTCTGATTACCTCCATATTTAGCAGGCGTAGGCAATGCGATTGCCCCTCCAGATTTGGTAGGCGACACACGGGTGTCCCCTCCGGTTATGGGCTAGGTGTCAAGTAAGCTGTATGGCACACATAGTGCCAACACCCTGGTTTTCATTGATGAGAGGTTGTGAACTCATGGGTATGGGCGGATTTTTGTCATGTGTTTTTGGACTGATTGGTTTTGAGATATTATAATTCTGTACATCTATATATATGTATGTGCATATGGATTATCAGATTTGGATATTTTGATGAATATATGCACATATGGTTTTGCAAAATTATTTTGGATTAAACTAACCATGCAGGGACTTTCCATCACTAAAAAGGATTTTTAGTTGAGGTAACAGCTTTCCTATTGAGCTTTCGAGCTCACCCCTCTTATTTCCCTTCCTTTCAGGTGGTTGTCCATTCAAGTTAGTTGTCTCGATGGTTAGGCAAGTCGCTTGGCTCATGTATGCGGTCTTATTCCTATCCCTCTTCGGTTGGTCCTTATACCTTGTTTTATTTTTCTTCATGTCTAATTGTTTAGCCAAGTTTGTTGTTTATGCTAAATGAATGTATGAGGACGTATTTTCTACTATTTGAGGACTTGGTGTATAAACGGGACTCTTTGGTTCTCAAGGAGAATATTTTTTAAAGATTTGAGTATTTGGAATCTTGATTAACTTTGTAAACCAGTTTTTGGACTTTCTTATTTAAGATTTGCGAACTTCATTTTAATCAACAATAAAGTTTTTATTAAACCAAGCTTTCGTACAAATTAACTATGTTTCTTTGAATTTTAATTGGCATATCTTTCTTAATAAATTAAACTACAGATGTGTTCCCTTTTATATAAAATTTCTAATGATTCAAGGATTAAAATGAAATATCCAAGTACTTAGTTTTCTCTGAATTCTGCAAAATTCTTTATTTATATTAATTTATTTTCAAAATTACCAAAAGTCATAGCCTTGGATTTTAGGTCGTGACACTTATGCCTACTCAAATTTGTGTAATTCCACTTTTGTTTCAAAATTGTTTTTTGTCTTGTTGATTGTCCTCATTTAACTTTTACTTTCTAGTTGTTTCCGAAAAAAAAAAAATTTACTTTCTAGTTATTTTCCTCATTATTTCAAGGAAAAAAAAGTCAATTCTCTAAACATTTATTAGTTTCAATAAATAAAACTTAACATAGTGAAATGACCAAAAATAAATAAATTCTCTGATGACCAATTACTGAAAGACAATATTTGCATGTGTATCTAAATCTTTGCTTCATAATTTTTGATCCATTAGCATAGAAAATTTTCAACAATACATAATTTTTCGTTAAAAAAAAAAAACATTATGCCCCGCTAAAACGAAACTTGTTACCGTGTAATATATGTTTTATTAACTTTAACACCATTTATCTTTCAATATTACGTAAAAAAATATTAGGCAAAATATAAGAATATGTAAAGAACAAACATAAACTAAGAAACTAAAAATATAGGTATAAACAAGATAATAACTATAAGAATAAAATTAAATTAACGACAAATAAAATTATTATTTAAAATATCTTTTTTGTGTGGAAACATTTAGTAAAACACAACTGTCGTTTGGATCAAGATCATCATCAACAATATTTATTATCATTTGAACAATCTCTTCGTTGATTCCATCACTATATTACTACATTTTTACTAGAATAATTGAAAAGATGCTCAACATCTATTACATTTCTATGGCGTATATTAGAAATGATATGGCAAAAACTTTGAAATTGTATATATAAGCACATTATTTTTTACCACAACTTGATTTATAGCCCATATATAAAAATTGTATTGGTAAAAGAAAAAAAAAACATGCGCAAGTTTCAAAACATAAATTTCTTCTAAATTAATAAATATTTGTTTACCGATAAATTAATAAATTATTCACTTATTGATAAATGAATAACATTTCTAAAATAATATTTTTTTCTTGGTCCCAATAGTATTAATTTATAGAGGTTTTACTGTAATCAAAATATGGAAAAACAACTGAAGAACAAGAAATTTATCCTGTAAAGCTAGAACTGAGACTTGTATTTCACATAGTATCCTCAAAGTAGATTTATTTCCTCTCAGGATGCTTCAAGTCGTTAAGTATTAGTCTACCAAGATACAAGGGTTTTGAAAGTAACAGGTAGCATACCAAGCATCTACTTCCATCAAACTGATAAATTACTGTCAAAAAATAACTCTATCAAAGACACACCCAAAACTAGAACAAGAAACACACTAGAACCAAAACTAAAGCAAGAGAAGCACTAAAGCAAAAAACTACAACTAGAGAGAACTAAGGGTAAAGGAGAGTAGCTTTCTGAAGGTGTGAAAAATGAAAGAAGAGGTGCCTTCTTTTATAGGATCTGTGGGGGTAGAAAATGTCAATAGTACTTTTTCTGTTAACCATGACTATTACAAAAACATTTTCCACTATTAACCATCACTGTTACAAATGTTTCTAGCTTGAACTTTGGTTTAGTAACTTGGGCAGTTATACTTTTCGCTTGGAAATTTTAGCTCCGTTTGGTTTACCCATTCGAATGAGTGTATTTAAATAGAAATTCTAGAAGAATGTGAGACATTTCAATAGAAAAATATTAGAATGAGTTGTAATTAGAATAGGAGCATTGGAATGGATCATTCAAAAACACCTCCTCCCCTCCATTCTCATCCAAGTCACAAAAAACTCATTCTAATAGTTAATGTGACTGATAAACTATTTGAATAGAAAAACTGAATCATTGAAACAAACACCCATTCCAAAAGACCATTAGAAAAATTATTGTTGAAATAAATACCCATTCAAATGGATTTTTTATTCCAATAGAGTATAATGGTTGAACCAAACAAGCCCTTTATTTTAAAAGGAAAACTAAGCCTGTGTAAATTCGGCTTAATTGAGCCAACATTCGTGTCAGCGGGATGCATCTGTACACAATTCCAAGCCCAAGGATTTGCACTCCTACATATGGAAGAGTCTCTATGCATACAATCTTTACAATTAAGAATTTGGCCAGCATATCTAAACAACACTTTATCTTTATGTTCTTCCAATTAAAATGGAACAAGCTTTCCAAGATTTTCCCTTTATATGCTTTCAACTTCAAGTATCGATTTTGAGCATCAATTTTTTATTCACTAAAACTCCATTTTGAGCATACGAGTATATTATTTTCATATTCTCGTAAAGAAGAACACAATTTCTTTTGGTAGCCATCCATAATATGAAATATATCTCGCTCATTTTCATGCGTGAAAGTGGCATTTCATAATGGTATTTTTCCACCAGTTTTATAACAAATTATTATTATTTTTATACTGTTGCATGCTCACCGGTTTTCTAACAAAGTATTATTATTTTTATATTGTTGCATGCTTCACCAGTTTTCTAACAAATTATTATTATTTTTATACTGTTTCTACCTCGTATGTGATCACTTTTTCCTTTTTTTAAAAAAAAAAAAAGAAAAGAATTAAGCAGTAAGAAGTTCATAATTTAATACTTATCCCAATACTTTATTCTACTCTCTTATGCTCTTTGAATTTGAATATAATATTTATTTTAGTTTTCAAGGTTGCTTGCAGAGCTTACTTTAGTCGAATACTTTATAATAAGTCGATTTATTACGTACGAAGTTACTAGATAGAGAGAATTACCTAATTCACTTGTAGTTAATCATATTAAACTTGTAGTGGATGATTTCGTTTCAATCAATTTCCTTTTAAAAGGGTTAGTTTTTTCAGTTGAAAATACATTAATCATAACATATACATTATTGAGATTGACTAGCTAGACCTAGAATAATTAGCTATTTATATCTTCACTTGGACTTGATAGGCCCGGACTGGAGACCTAACATTAGACAGCAAAATTGGACCTACCAATACAATTCAAGTTAGTTAGTTTGTGTTGATTTAATGTCACTGTCACATAAAGACGAAGTGGGTTGGCTCAAGTGGTAAGAGCACCCATTACCTGAGATCTCGGTCCTGGGTTCGAGTCACACCGGAGATAGGCGTGAAAACCTATTATCCCTAATGGGGTGGGATGGAGATTGGGTAGTAGTAGGTATTTTCCTTTAATTTGTAATAAGTGGAGGTTATTAGTTAAGCCCCCACTTTTTTTTAAAAAAAAAAAATGTCAATGTCACATAAAGATGATAATTTAGATGTAACCAACGGCAACGAGAAAATATGTTCTTTCATTTTTATTTTATTTTTTTATCGAACGAGGGAAATATGTTTCTTTATATATGTTCAAAGTTATAATCAAGTATAAAATACCAAATTCTTTTTTTGGGGAAAAAAATATTAAATTCTTTTATAATGAAATTCAATACTGCTGACTTATTTACTTGTCTCATTAGTGGATAAATAATTACTAGTATCAATTTCTGCCAATATAAATTATGTTACATGATTAACAGGGCATGTGAAAACGTTTTGAATATTAGCAATTTATAACAGAAGATATTTCCAATAAAAAATAAATAAATAAAAAAGAAAATCATTCACGTACCTTAGGAGTTAAACTACTAATTCAATATCTAAACCTCACCTCACCTCACTCCACCAATGAACTAACTCCAATGAACCTTTAAATAAATAAATTTTTAATGCAATCTGTCAATTTTATAACTCCTTGTACATTTTACCATATCAATTTTTAAAAAAGTTAAAAATAAAAGACATCCATTTTACAGTACGGTAGAACAAACTTAGTCATATTACACTAGACCAGAAGCCTTATTGGTTCAAATTTTAGCAAAATTGCTTATATTATTTGAACTACACAATCAGCGAGTGGCTTGTGGACTATACACCAGAGAACACGGAAACCTGCCTCCTAATATATCTGCTACGAGAACCCACGTGCCGTGTAGACTGACGGGTGACGGCAGCGGCGCTTTTCTTGGTTCCAAATTTGGACCAATATACACCGTCGGATCATAACCAGAAAATGCAATCATACATAAATAATTGAATAATGTTATAGGACACCACAGCACCACAGTGATGTGTCAGTCTGTTACTGGCTAATCATAATTATAATTTAAGTAGGACCCATGTGAGACCCAGTTTATTAATTAAATCATCCAGTGACAAATAGACATGTCACTGTGGTGCTGGGCACTATTGGTGTCCTATAGTATTGCTCTAAATAATTAAAAGGGAAGGGATAACTTTAAAAGATACTTGTAATTAAACTGGAAGTGACAATTGTAGACAGAAAACTTAGTACTGTATTTCTGCAACTTTAACCATATTACTTAACTTACGTAAAATTATATCTCTACACTAAGAATTTCTAAAAATTTATACCGTCCGAGTTAAAATTGACCAATGTATTTTGTTGTTTTAAGACATGTTCAATAAGATTTAAGCGTTTTGTAATAAGAATAAGTCATTTTTAATTGGAATTTAGTATTTAATAAAGGATAAAACTGGTCATCGTGAATATGGGATAAATTTTTTTAGAAATTCTTAATATGGAAGTATAATTTTGTACAAACTAAAAAATATATTAAAGTTGTATAAAGATCATGGGTCATAGTATTTCTTTTGTAGTTAACTCAAAAGAAATGATAAATACAATCTAGGAATGCTAAATGCAATCTCTTCAATGCTTTCTCAGTGTCTCACTGTTTAAAATGTGAATTCTAATGTCCAATTTCATATTTTAATGATATAATAAATTATAGTGAAATCTACACATCAAGTCGTGAGACTAGAGAGTTAGCATTCCCCATAATTAAATATTAACACTGTCAACAAAAAAAGATAGTCTAATAGTCAATTCGGATACATTTTTGTTTTCTATTTTATATTCCAAAAAAAAAAGTCCGCATTTTTTTTATTAAAAAAAAAAAGCTTGGTAAGCTTTTTTCGCATTTTGTTTAATTTTTTTTTAAAAAAAAATTTCAAAAAAATTTTTAAACAAAAAGTAAAAAAAAAAAAATCATTTTCTTCTCTCTTCAATCTCTACTTTCTCTCTCTCTCTCTCTCTTTCTCTCTCTCTACTTTCTCTCTCCTCCTTCTCTAGATTATCCTTCCTCTTCCTCTATTTTCTCTCTAATCCATCTCTTTTTTATTTTCTATCTTATTCTTCTCCATTTTGTCTATCTGCTTTGTCTATGTCTTCACTTTAATTATCTCTCACCTCTTCCCCTTTCTTTTTTCCATTATTTCTCATTTTTATTTGTTTCTTCACATTTTATTTTATCCTTCTCTCCTAATTTGGACATATAAGATCATATATTTATTGTATATATTATATATGTGTCATGTTTAATTTTTACTTTTGTGATTTGACAGATACTGTTGACACCAAAAATTGATGCAATAACGTAATGATGAAAATTAAGTGAAATGATAATAAAAGTACAGAACATGACAACCAACATATAGTGGTTTAACCTTTAAGTAATGGCTTATGTCCACTATAGTCACTGATATTCTTGGTATATATTGATTACAAAAGATTCAGGATCTCTTTCTATGATTTATTTTTCTCTATTTAAAAGCTAAGAGGGTTAAATACATATATGGTAACAAATATTCAGATTTAAAATATATTAATGGCGCAAAATCAGAGGAAGAAAAAAATATATTTTTAAGATATATATTATATTCAAATTTAAGGTATATATTTTTTAATACTTAATTTGAATTCAAAATTAATTAAAATTAATAGTTAAAAGAAAAAATATTAAAAAAATAATTTAAAAAAGTAAAAACCTATACATATTGAATATTATTTATAAATATGTTTATCAATTTTAAGTAAGTTTTAAATTTAGACTTCTTTTCAAATATAAGTGTGTATATATATATACACCTAAACTTTAAAGGACATTTGGTAAACATCTTGGTTAAAATTAGTATTTGACCCATTGATAGTATAAATTTGTTACAAGTTCTATATATCTAAAAGTCAATAATGATAATAACTAAAATAAAAAGTGTAAATTGAATAAAGTATCAAAATATAAGGTATAAAATTGTAACTATCCCTTTTAAAAATTAAGAGTAAAAACATTTTATTTTTATATTCAATTTTTATAAATAAAAAGGGGAAAGAGTATCCAAAAAAGGCCTATTCTGAGGGAATTTATACCTATGGGGTCTACTAAATCCTTGTAGTGAAAATTGGGACTCACTCATTAATGTTTTCAAAACTAATCCACATTATTATATCACACATATAAAATTACATGGATACCATATTTCTCCAACAAATTCCAAACTACTTCAGCCACCACCGTCAGTCTCGATCCCGACCCGGTGGTGGCACCTCTGCTCAACTACGATTAAAATTTTGACTATAGTTGAATTTGTTCGACTGCCTCTCCCAGTTATTCTGATTGTTTTTGATCGGTGGCAGGAAAATTTCGACATCGGTCGAAAATTTCTGACTGGAGTCGAATCACAGTTCGACTAGGGTCAAAGCTACCGGTCAAAATTTTTCGACCGACGTTCGACCGTAGTCGAACAATTTCAACCCCAGTCGAATATGGTTAGCCGCCTTCCCGGCATTACCTTCGTTACTTTTGAATTTTTTGACTTGGTCAAAAATTTTTGACTAGATCGAGTTAGGAGTAATTTTAATACTCCGAAATATTCATTAAATGATATGGTAATAAAAGTCTTACTTTTGTAAATAGTTTATAGGTTATCCTTCTTTTCATCACATGTATTAAAAGAGAGTCAAAATTGATAATTCCATATTCTATTAAATTTTTTAGTTTGAGTAAATAAAAAAAATAGTTCAACAATAAAAGTTATATCTTTTTTATATGGTCATATATTTAGGCTGATTGATAACTACATACCTCTAATTTTAAATTTTAAGATTCAATTCATACTTTCTCTCCCAAAAAAAAAAAAAAGATTACATATATTTTGATAGACTAGCTGCATATTTCTCTATCATGATATTTGATCAAATTAAAGTATCCCTTTAGACTGTCAAATTTTAAAAATAAAATGTGTCATCGTATTTTATCACATAGCCTCTAAAAAACCATATCCTAGTTGATAATTTTTAGAATAACGTGCCTATTATTATTCTATGTCAATTGTCCCCATATATTTTTTTTTTTTTAAATAAACAGGCTTCTCAAGGGAATATCATTAATTGAAACAAAAAATTTCAAATTACAATGTAAGCATAAGGATTACAATTTTAAACTCCTCAAAGAAAAGAGACAAAAAATGGATCACAAACACAACTAAGAATAAATATGCAAGTTATCTTGATTCTTTAAAAGAAACAGATAATAAGGACCACCGACAATCTATTGCCTTCAACACTTATTCCTAATTGCGTTCTTGGAAGGGTAGACTATATGGAGCCAATATTAATTGAGATCCAGTTCCATTGAAAAGAAAAGAAAACAGAAACCGGCCACTAAACAGATCTGTAAGGCACTCGTTAACCTCGTAAAAGCAGAAAGTAGAGGAAAATTTAAACTTTCTATTTAGTTCTGAAAAACACTTTCGTGATACATCCCTTTCTTTTACATTACATAAATATTTACAACCTGTACAATACAAAACATCATTTTACTTCTTTTTAAAACTCCCACAAGGTCAACTACATACATATACATATCAAAAATATATGGAAGTTCTCAAAAACTCTTTCTTCTTCAAAACTGGCATATGAACCGCATTGGAGTGGAATAGCTCAGCCAACCTCATTATGCACCCTAATCATCTGCATCACAAGAACTAAATGAGCAATAGCCCAGTAAATGGAAATCCATGCATGCTTATGAACGTTTTTCATTTGAAACTCATTTAGTCTTTGTACCCTTAATTGCCTTGGAAAATATTAACATTTAAAACATATTTGGGCCCCCTCCTTGATATAGTTCCTAACTCCGTGACATAGCAGGCATCCTCTTAATAAATAATATAACATTTGAGGCGTACCCTGTCTTGGAATTACCCTCAAGGGATTTGACCTCCCTCTTGTTTGGCTTACCCTGTCTTGGAATTACCCTCAAGGGATTTCACCACCTCTACCCACTAGGTCAGCAAGCTAAGAACCATACCCCTCTTTAAAATAAACAACATCTAGGGTAAAGACTCTTTATTCAAATCATTTCCTATAAATAGATATTTTGTGCACGAAAACATGACATGCTTCATGAAAATGCTATGAACAATTATCAGACATATATCAAACTCAATGTCATACATATATCACCTTTCACATATACAATCATATAAATAGGTTCTTGTGATGCTAGAGTGGAATTTCCACTTACTTGGTGTCCAGAAAGTTAAATGAAAGTGAGAGACAGATTCCTTTCTCCCAGAAGCTCGATGTGCTTAAACTCCTGATCATAACATTCCAATCAATACCCTTGTCATTGTTTACTCTTAAGTGTCTTTCATTATGAACACATCATGTAATTGACAACTAACTATTATATCTATTGACAATAACACTTCCTATCATTTCTTTTCTGTTTCTAAACATGTATTTCCTAGTAATCACAATAGTAGTAAGTTTATCATACTTATGAACACAAGTTTAAGAATGATACGAGTATTAGCCATCAGCCACCTTATTTACATAGTCTAGCTAAATCCATCAGTTTCCCTATGTCTTCTCACTCATTTCTATCTTTTACCTTATGTATCACTTCTACACGCCACTTTCTTTATGTTTCCTCACAAAGTCTTATCTTCTACCTATTGTAGTACCATTACACGCTAACTCCTTATGTTCCCTCACTAGTTCTCATCTTTCACCTATTGTAGTATCATTACACACCCCTCATAAGATTACAAGCTGTTATTGTATTTTCTAGCTTGCTAGATCACTAAAATGAGTTTTAAACATCATAACCCACTCATATGTACAGATTAACTCTTTTATAAGTTTTGAATGGAGTATTCTACTTATTAGGTCAAGAATTAACTCTAATAGCACGTATCCAACAATAAGTGTAAAAGTAGACTTCTAATAGTAAAATCATCATATACACATAACTTATAAGTAGAGTTTACTCACCTGTTTACAAGTGAGAGCTATTCTATCACTATGCTTGAGAGGCTGCCACTAGAAGAAGAAGGAGTACACGAAGAGGAGAAGAGAGGGATGGAAAGCTTCAATTATTTGAGAAAATAAAGAGACACATCAAGGGAAAGAAAGATATGAGAGCTTTGGCTATTTAGGGAAAAAGGAGGAAACCAGGAAGGAGAGAGAGAGATGGAGGACGTTTTTGGTTGAAAGAAATGGGGTTAGGAGTGTTTATCTTACTTGAGTTCAGCCACTTGATGGCACAAGTTCCAAGACTAACTTTTATTTTGTCATTAGCCTAAGTATAAGTTAAATTAGAGGCAAATTGTAGGTGCTTATCCATTTGCTTACACAATTCCCTAGGAGTCAAGGTTGTCTCTTATCTAGTCAATAATCTAGCTATAATCTAGTTTAGGGCTTAATAAAACACTTAATAGTTGTCTCTAACATGTTATAACTATATGCTTAAACAAATCTCCCTAAATCAGATTAATTTAATACAATGGCCATTAAAGTGTGTGCAACTTTGTCCTTT
>JXTC01000082.1:586884-619971 GCA_002914845.1 Trema orientale | reverse complement strand
AAAAACGCAACTTTCTCAAGCCAAAATTCACACTTTTTAAACTTCGCATAAAGTTGTTTCTCGTTCAACCTCCGCAATGTAAGTCTCAGATGCTCTTCATGTTCATTTTTGGACCGTGAATAAACTAGAAAGTCGTCAATGAATACTATTACAAACTTATCTAGATAATCTCTAAAAACTCAATTCATCATATTCATAAAGGCTACTGGGGCATTGGTTAATCCAAATGGCATTACCAAGAAATCATAATGGCCGTATCAGGTCCGAAAGGCTGTTTTTGGCACATCTTCTTCTTTAATTTTTAACTGATGGTATCCGGATCTCAAGTCAATCTTGGAAAATATAGCTGAACCTTGTAATTGATCAAACAAATTATCAATCCTTGAGAGTGGGTATTTATTCTTAATTGTCACCTTATTTAACTCTCTGTAATTAATACATATCTGCATTGTTCCATCTTTCTTCTTGACAAATAAAATTGGAGTACCCCATGGTGAATAACTCGGTCTAATGAACTTTTTGTCTAAGAGTCCTTGTAATTATATCTCCAATTCTTTCAACTCCACAGGTACCATTCTATAAGGTGCCTTCGATATTGGTGCAGTACCAGGTAATAATTCAATAACAAACTCAAATTTCCTGTCTAGTGGTAATCTTGGTAATTCTTCCAGAAATACTTCTAAGAAATCCTTAACTATCGGTAAATCTTCAGGTCTCAATTCCTGTTCCATAGAAGTATCTATTACGTTGACTAAATACCCTGAACAACCATTGTCCAATAATTTCTTCGCCTTCAAAATAGAGATGATAGGTACACTGGTTTTTGGTGGAGTTCCGATGAAAACAAACTGATCCTTTTCAGAATGTTAAAAAATCACTCTTTTCTTTCTACAGTCAATAGTAGCATTATATTTAGAAAACCAATCCATCCCGAGTATTACCTCATAGTCCTGCATTTCTAACATCACAAGATCTACAAATAATTCCCTACCATCTATCTGTAATGGAACCCCTTTTAACCACTGATCTGAATATAATATTTCTCCTGATGGTAATGCCGTATTGAATACATCTGGTAACTTATCAGAGAGTCTACCCAATCTCCTTATATATGTCATGGATGCAAATGAATGTATGGCACCAAAATCTATTAATGCATGTGTAGGTATGTCAGCGATAAGAATCTCACCTGAAACAACCGAAGGATCTGCATCTGCATTGGCCTGAGTGAGTGCAAACACCCTAGCATTGGTCTTCCTAGGTTCTTCTTTCTTCTGCTCATTCTTCCACAGTGGACACTCTCTTTTGAAATGACCTTCTTTACCACATTTATAACAAACTGTAATATGAGCTCTGCACTCTCCAGGATAGTTCTTACCTCATTTTTCACATCGTGGCCACTATTGTCTCCTTTGCTGTCTACTCTGTTGTCCGCTGTTGAACCTCTTATTTTGTTCTGACCCACCTTGAAAAAATTGACCTCTTCGTTCATTGAAACGACTTGCATTAGGCTGAAAATCTCTACGAGGAAAACTGGTAGAAGCTCTAGCTTTTAATATCTTCTCTTCTCAATATTCAGCTCGTAAAGCTTTCTCTACAGCCTGTCCATATAAAATTGGCCCTACAAGTCTCATGTCAACATCTCTAGCAAGCTCTGGCTTGAGTCCCTCCATAAAGCGAGTGACCCTCGTGATATCATTAGGGACCATGTCTGAAGCAAACCCTGCCAACTGATCAAATTTTCTCAAATACTCAGCCACTGAAAGGTTGCCTTATTGTAACTTACTAAATTCATTCACCTTTGTGGCCAACACTGCAGTATTGTAATATTTCTCGTTGAAAATCATTTGAAATTATGTCCATGTCATCTGAGTGGTGTCTCTAGTCTGCCTAATCACATCCCACCATATATATGTATCTTTCTTTAACATATAAATAGCGCAATATACTTTCTCCCTTTCATTAAGCTGGATAAAATCAAAAATAGTTTCCAACGAACATTTCCATTCTTCTGCATCAAGTGGATCTGTAGTACCTTCAAATACTGGTGGGTGTTGTTTCCTGAATCGCTCATACAGTGGTTCTAGAGGGTGTAATGCAGCTGGGGCCTGTGATGGAGGTGGCAGTGGCGGTGGTGGAGGATGTGTGTCATGCAAAATTTGTCTTTCCTTTTGCTGTTGTAACAACCTCTCAATCTGTTCTGCCTGTCTACGGACCATTTCACGGAGTTCAGCTAACTCATGTGTATGTCTCTCAGGGAAAGAGCCCGCAATAGCTCTAGATGTTTGACCTCGAGTGGCAGTCATTTATATGCTCCTTATCCTGGTAAAGGTTAGCCAATAATAAACATGAAGCATGCAACAATATAATTTAATACACATATAATAGTTACTTGTGAGCTGAATAATTCCCTTCCTCGACATGTACATATGGACGGTCTACAGAAACGATTTAAACTTCCGCTCTGATACAAACTTGTAACGACCTCATTATCCACACCCTACTAGTGAAAAATTATTAACTTTCTATTTTCAAGGCGTTGCTTTTAGAAAATAATCTTATCATTATTTTTCCAAAAATACGAGCCAATTTGAAACTTTTTATTTTCTTTAAAACTCTATAATAACTGACTTTATTTATAATCATACTGTGGATCAGTATATATATATATTACAAAATAAAAGGTAGTAATAGGTTCCAAAAGAACGAACTAAAAATAACTTCATTAAGAGACTGTAAAATATCCCAAAATGCACAAACTAGGCCCCCACATGTGGTCAAAATACCCATATATATAACACCAAGATTGGGCCTCTACTCCAGCTCATAAGCTCATGCTGTCATCTCAATCATTACCTGCAATACAAGACTACAATGAGCTACAGCTCAGTAAGTAAAATATTGGGTGACATGTTACTCAATGACCTGAATTAAATGTATGACTATGCTTGCTTAAATGTTTCAGTATAAACATTTTCCTTTAGGCCCTTCCCTGTCTTGTGTCCACTGTCCAGTTCGGTACCGTGCCTGCAGGGCTTCCTGAAATAATGATATCCTATAGGTTCTCCTCCCGTCGGCTCTTACTACAATGGGGCTCATTACTAACCTTACTCCATCGTTATCCCGTCGAGCTCAAGAGATAAGGCAGCCCGAGACTGTAGTTTAGTCTATTATATAACATAGAGGAAGAATATTGTGGCAAACTTTCTCACTAATCCTATCAAACTTGCCCCTATCCTGGGGCTGCCACTCTGAAACTGTAAATATTTATCACGCTTCCCCGTAATAGTGTCACAAAACCTTCTGAAAGTTACATGGCCTCAATGTTTATATGACAAACATAGCTTTGCACAATAATACTAAGGTCTTTTAGAAACCTTTTATCTCTATTAAAATTTTCTATAAAATATACATGGCCTCAAGATGTATATAATAATGCCACACTAGAAATACCAAACATGTATACTGAAATTTAAATGCCAATGCTTATACTTATAATTGGAATGAATGTAAAGCGTAGAAATATAATAGACACTCACATATACATAATTCTTGTATTGCAGTTGAGTACTTTACTTACCTTGCTTCTAAGCTCTTTAAGTCAGCTCCTGAAATTCTCTATGCTCAAGGTACAATTGACGTATCTCTAATATTTAGACAATGATAGATTCTTTAATTATTATACGTGTGTCATTTCGCAAGCTGTAAATCCAAATCACATTTATAAATATATTTCTTTCTTATATGATTCTAAGTATGAAAGTATAATATTAGCAATTATTCTTTCTATTAGATCTTACCAACCCAAACATATATGGGAAAAGAATAATTTTAGAATAACCATACTCAAAGTTTCAATTTGATTTTCACTGCACTACATATTGAATTAAGAAAATAAAATTCGTTCTTCAATAAAATTTAAAGACAACTATGAAATAAAGATATCAACTAATTTCCATGATTTTTAATAAGCACACACCAATCTATATATAATACTAACCATCTCCTTCAGGTTCAAATACAACTTTTGAACTCAAAAATGTGTAGGAGTTTTTTCACGGTTCTCAGGTTTGCATTTGCATGTACAAACATGTATAAGAAATCAATCAAAATAGTATTCAAGGTTCCCACTTGCAGCCTAAAGTTAAAAAAATATGATTAAAGAAATTCGAGGCACAATGACCAACCGTATCAAAAGTCTTCAACCAAACCTGCTCATATATGTGTATATATATATCTAAACATTTCCTATCAGCATCAACAAAGTGATTAACTCGTTATGCGTGTAAAAGCTATTAATAGGTCTCACCAAACTTATTTAAATTATTAGATAAAATGGCTACAATCATGTTAATAACATACCATATATATATATACATATATGTATATATATGTTACTTACAACAAAATATCAAGTACAGATTTAAAGTCAAAGCCCACTAATAACTCTATTAAACAAAATAAAATAGTCCAAATCATACCCATAGAATCTCATGTACTTTGAGATCATATAAAATAATGGACTTTAAATTAAAAAAGCCATGAGTCAAATATGCATGTTAAATACAATAAGAAAAGAATTACCTGTTGATTACTTGAAGATATATGTAAAGAGATTCAACTAATTTGTACTGAAAAGATTGTATTTATTTAGTATAGATACTTTCAAAAACAAGTCAGGAAAGTTACTAAGAAAGAGAAAGGGTTTACATAAGCAGTGCTTAGAAATTAGAATGACAAGTGATATAACTCAATAGATTTCCACCGACCTTGCCAAGGTCGGTTATTGAATTTTTTTTTTTATTTTTTTTTTTTTGAACATTCTGGAAATAATGCAAAACCGATTAATAATAAAACCTAAAGATTTAATACATGAATATAAGTAAAACTAAAGAACAAGCTGACTATTCGTAAGCCTACATTAAACATAAACAAAATAAATAAGCTCAAAAAATAATAAAATAAAATGAGGAACATAAATATCTAAATTTACCACTTTTATGGAATTATAATTAAACTTCTTATCAAATCAAATATTCTCTAATCATGTAATATTTTAAATAATTATTAAAAAGAAATAATTGACTTAATACACATCAACTTGTACCAATGAGCTTATCTCGAGCATTTCACTATAAAATTATTTAAATAGTAGAGATAAATAACCATGATAAATTAAACTCAAGTACTTAAAATGATATGTACGTATAATTTTAATGCTAAATACGATGCAATCACGCTATTATTGGCTCTTTTAGCTGTATGAGAAGTTGAGTGTTACATGAGTGGCAATAAAGTCACTTTTTTTAAAATTCTTTTTTCCAAACAAGTAAACTCTTGTTCAAGGCCATTTCAGACCTAATAATTTCTAAAATGATGTAGGAAGTTGTAATCAATAAAGAAAAAAAAGGGCTTATAGGAGTAGATATTGAGTTAAGCAAGTGTAGTGCTCTCTAGCTGACTAAGAGAGCTTGTCGTCTCGCCGGATCTTCCGAGTGAGTTTTTTTGCGAAAGTCTTCGATCTTTTAGTGGGGGTGTTGTTACAGTCTCCATAGAGGATATTGTTGGGAAGTGGCAGTCTTCTCTATCTCAGGGGAAGAGGAGGTTTACTATGTTAATGAAGCAACCTCAGATATAATTCAAGGGGATCTGAAATACTGCTTGCTTTGTAAAATACAAACAAAGAAACTTGTTAACAAAACTATATTAAAAGACTTAATCACAGATTTATGGAAGGTGGAACGAGGTTTCCCTATTCATGAGGTGGCTGTTGATACCTTTTTATTTTCTTTTGGGCATGATGTGGAAAGAAATCGAATCCTCTATGATGAATTATGGCATTTAATCGATGTCTAATTGTTTTAAAGGAGACTGATGACGATGTAGCTAATGAAGGGGGGAGTTCCTATCTACCAATTTCTAGGTTTAATTCCATAATGTTCCACTACGATGGATGACAAAAGAAATTGGCACCCTATTAGGAAATATTGTTGGAGCTTCGATTGAAGTAGAGTTTAATGAGATGAGCTACTATATTAGACATTTTCTCCGAGCTCAGAACCTTATATATCTCTCCAAACCATTGAAGCAAGGTGCGAATATCAGACTTGGTAATTCTGCTAAACCTATGTGGGTGGATTTTTGCTATGAATGCCTTCCCAACTTTTGCTTCACCTGCGGAAAAATCAGGCATCTTGTAAAAAGAGTGTTTACATGATGCAGCTTAGTCTATGCTCAACAATAAAACATACCCCTATGGCCTTTGGTTATAGGGAAGAATCCTTAGTCGCTATACTCAAAAGTCACGATCAGGACTGATTTCCACAATCCGGCAACAACAATCTGCTCCAGTCATGGCACATAGGCGAGGGAGCACGACTTATTAAGGCTTTTTGATACTAGTCTGGTGAAACTATATGACAAGCTTGAAGGGGATGCCGTAACTCGGTCTACTCTGACACCAACCGAATCTGGCATCCCCTAGCTGACTACTGTGATCCATAATTTGAAATTACCAGTGTGGGACTTTTCTAGAGCTAGGACCCAAAACCCATTTTACCAAGCTACTACTTTTAATAAAGTAGAACCACTCCCAACTACCCATAAAAGAGCCAAAAAACACAAGCAGAGCACTCAAAAAGCTAACTTTCGTGTGGAAAATCAAGCGGGCATGCATTTTCAAATTCCAATTCTCTTTGGGATTGAGGTTCAAAAAAATTAGTTTGGGGACAATGCAAACAAAACCATGTGACCCACAGAAGATGGCAGAGAACCAGGTGAATAAAGTCAATACTAATACCCAAGGCAGTCAAACAAGTTTTTTTGTTGGGCTTGGGCCTGACAAAATGATCGAACTTGACTCCCCTCAGGTCTATACTGCTAGTCCATATACTCTTTTTGGTCCCTCTTCTACTGGATCGGGCCCTTTTACCTTTGAATTCTCGCATGCGAATGTAACTGAAAGAAAAAATATGAAGAAGCTGGTTGAAAACAAAACCAAACCCAATGGGTTTGGAGCAGGCCAATGTGAAGCAACTGTTAAAAGGAAAATTACTGGAGTAACTGAGACGAAGGAAATTGAAGTGGTGAAAAGGCAGACCTTGAGAGATGTTTCAAACACCTCTGGATCAGAGGAGATTGCTTACCAATCCCGCCAAGTCCAATAAGTCTATTCGTGTGGAATGCACGTGGATTAGGGAGTCCACAAGTATTGGGTAGACTACACAGTCTAATCAGATCTCACTCCCCCACTCTTATCTTCATTTATGAAACAGAGTTATGGGGTAAGGATGCAAAAACGCTTCGTGAAAAAATTGGCTTCGCCAATAATCTGGTTGTAGATAGTGTCAAGAGAAGCAGGGGTATAGTTCTATTTTGGCGAAATTGTTAGGATATCTCAATTCTGAATTACTCAAAGCACTATATTGATGCAATTGTCTCTTTTGAGCTGGGACGTAAATGGCGCTTTACTGGAATATATGGCCACTCTGACCAGTAGCAAAAATATCACACTTGGGAGATGTTGAGGCGAATCAATACACACCTCAATATACTTTAGGTCTGTGGAGGAGACTTTAATGAAATTCTCTCCTGGAATGAGAAACTTGGGAGAAACGCTAAAGACATTGCAGATATGCTAAAATTCAGGAGAGCTCTGACGGACTGCTGTCTTGATGATCTCAGGTACTTAGGGGGCAAAATTCACATGGGACAATCAACGGACGAGAATATTCCAGAAAGGCTAGACTATTTTATGGCTAATCCAGAATAGAAGTCATTATATCCTAACTTTCATGTTTATAATAATGATTTCTGGGGGAGTGATCACAAAGTGGTTCAATTAATCTTCGACAGGTCTTCCTTGACTCGTACAAATGGCATAACCAGGATTACGCCATTCCGTTTTGAACTGTTCTGGACTAAAGAGGCAAATTGTCATAATATTATCCAGGATGTATGGCCCCATTTTCAAACCATGATGACACGAACTCTTTTAGGAATATTCTCAAGCTCTGCTCAAATCGGTTAAAGTCGTGGGAAAAAGCAACCTTTGGAAACATTCCTAAGAGGATGCATCTTGTGTATAAGAAACTTGAAAAAGCCTACATGGGAGGGAGAACTACTAGCGATTGGAACTATATCCATTCTCTAGAAAAAGAAAGAGATCGTTTGGTCTTGATTGAGGAAGACTATTGGCGCGCCAATGTTCGCAGGCCGATTAGTTATGTGGCGGTGACAAGAATACGAGTTATTTTCACACCAAGTCCTCCCATCGCCGCAACAAAAATGCCATCACCAGAGGAAGAAGAAGGTAATTGGTGTAAGGATCTAAATGATATTACTAGGATAATCGAGTAATACTTCCAAGGGATTTTCACTACTAGTTAGCTTACCCCAGAAGGGATATACAAGGTAGCATCTCGGGCCAATAAAAGAATTTCAACTGAGATGATTGACTCTCTTCAAGCTCCTTATTCCCATGATAAAATAAAAGATGCAGTGTTCAGCATAGGTCCCTCCAAAGCTCCTGGATTAGATGGCTTCCATGCAGTCTTTTTGTAACACTACGGTAGATCTTGGTTGAGAAAATGCTAAGTTATAGCTTCGTCTTATAAGGTTAAAGTGGAAGGTTCGGTCAATTTTTTTTTTTTTTATTTCTTACTATTCATAATTAAATTTCAGAATTTCTTCTTATTGAAAATTCAATTTTCACTTTGTAATTAAAATAACTCTTGAGTAAAATTTAAGTTCATATACTCCATAAAAATAAAACACTCTCAATCTTGGTCCAAATTAAATACTTAATGAAAATCAAACATAAGGTCCTTTAAAACATTTGACTGCTACTTGGGATCCTGCCGCCACCAGCTAACCTCCATTAGCATTTAATGCTCGTCTGAAAAATTTAAATGAATAGAATGAGCTTGCGCCTAGTAAGCAAATCTCATGCATGCAATGAATGACATGTTACATGAATAGTGCACTTGAAGAATCATAACTATGTATCCTCTTCTTTGAAAATATTTTTTTTTTGTTCATAAACATTATCATTTCATAAAACTTTCATACTTGAGCTCATTATAGTGCAATGCCAAGTTTATCAGAAGTGATGAACTATAAACGTTGTGTCATAATAAGCATATGTGACCTTATAGCTATTCGGATCCCATATAGCTATCGTACTACAATGACTAGTATTGCAATTTAAACATTCGTTCTTAATATGGTGACTAGCATTACAATCTCTTTCTTTTTGTTCTATTATTTTTTTCAGAATTTTCTTCTGTCTCTTTATAATATTTTAGAACGTATCTATTCCTTTTTTTTTCATTTAGATTTCATAGAATATATTTTTTAATTACAAAATTATAAAAAAGACATGAGAGATTAATAAATCAATATATCTTTTCACTAATCTTTTTTTTTCGCTTTTTCAAAGAAGAACAAAAATGATTGAAATATAATTTGTTTCTCTCTCAAAGAACACGTACAAGAGAGAAATGATCTTATATGTCTATAAAAAAGGGGAAAAACATGTGTTTATCGATTTTTTTTGTCTTCTGGAGTTTTTATTTATTTATAGAATGAGTCATTGTTTACATATTCATGGTGTATTTGTAGTTTGTAAAAAACAATTCATTTGATTTCCATTTACTTTGTTTGAAACACGACAATAATAGTAGGAAAAAGATACATTTAAGAGTTATTTATTATTTTTTTTATACTATTATCTTTTTTCTTTACTTTATATTTTTGTTATTTCATTGAAGGATAATTTTATAATAAAAACATTCACAAAAAATAGGGTGGAGAGAGAAAAATGAGGGTGGCAATAAATCTATCTAAAAATATTAACGTACGTTCGGAGTTTTATGAGGTATTTATTTAGTAGATAGACAGGTATGGATCGGATATCATCATACTGAATTTCAAAATTTAAATTATTCGCATTTCATTGATTGATTTTTATAACTGTTATTAAAGTTTTTATTTAACTCGCATTATCGGGGGATTTTATTCCGTTTAGTATTTCCAAAACAATTTCTAACCTTCAAAATAAATAAATAAATAAATAGAGGAGTCTCTAACTAACAGTTAACTCTTGGATGCTCTCCCTGTCAAAAAAAAAAAAAAAAAAAAAACCTCTTGGATGCTTTCAATTGCAAAACAATTTAGCTGCTTAATTTTTTGATAAATTACATTTCAAAATAATTATTGATAAATGGTTGGGTATAATGACTTAACTAAAAATTTCTCAGGATTGCCTTCTCATCAAAAATATAGTTTTGCATAAAAATTCCTTTTGATAAGTGTGCTATTCGTTCTAAGAGAAATATTGTATGTTTAAGAATAATGTTAGGTGTCTCAAAATTTTTACCAAATTTTTTCAATTGGTAGATTACGATTAATTTATTTGTAGTAAGTTCTGATACACTAATTGAATAATGACAATTCATATGCCACATGTGTTGGTATTAAAAATTTGGTAATAATCTTGGTACACCGAGTATCATCCATATTTTTAAAGTCAATGCAACTCATTGAATTTTTCCATGTTATAAGTTAGTTCTTATTTTTTTTATACATTGTATTTTGATTGTTCGATAATCTATATCTTATGTTGTTATTATCACCCTCAGATTTAAAATATATAACAAATTTATACTATTTATGGATTAAATACTAATTTTGACCATCTTAATTTACCAAAATACTCATTTAAACTTTAGACATATCTGTTTAAATAGAAATTCAAATTAAAGCTTATCTGAAATTAATAACTAAAATATTAAATAAAATAAAAGGGTAGCTTTGTATTTCTTTTGAATTAGTTTTTTAGTATTTGTTATTTTAGTTATTAATTTTAAGTATGTTTAAATTTAACTATTTTTCAATATATATTTTTAAATCTGAAAAAAAAAAAAGTGTTTTTGGTAAACTCAATGGTCATTGATGTTTGACTAACAGAGGTCAAAAAAAATAATGATAATAATAAAAAATCAAGATATAAACTGAATATTAAATAGTCAAAATACAATGTATAAAAATGTAACAATTCTTTTTTTTTTTTTTCATAATATACCTGGTAGGAAGAAGGAAGAGAAGCAAGGATAGGGGTGTGTGGATTAATGGATGGATTTAGAATACTGTATTGTTTAGTAAGAAAGATGTTAGAAATAACAGGATTGGACAAATGATTTCAAATCTTCAATTAAACAAATTTTTAATCCCTTTTTCGATTTTTAATCTCCTTATGATTAGAGAGATTTTCGTACATTCAATTTAACAAATTTTTAATTCCTTTTTATTTGGAGAGACTTTCGTATATATTTCACACTCAAATAGCATATAAATATTATACAACTAAAATGTTTTCTATTTTTTTGTTTCCCCTCCCTATCACATGATGTAGAAAATTTTGGACTTTTCTCTTTTTTTTTATACCAAATACAACAATGGAATTGTGGTCACTAATTAGGGTTAGCTCAATTGGTCTGAGACTCAGAGGTGTATGTGAGTGTGAGAGTTGTGTCACGGATTCGAGTCCCAAGGGAGGCAAAATAGGTATCTTATCAAAAAAAATAAAAATGGAATTGTGGTCTCTTTCCTCCATCATCTTTTTTTTTCCCCTGAAGCTTTCCTCCATGATCTTATTCCTTAAGTAATGTAGTTATCTTTCTTCTCTCTTACCAAAAGAAAAAAAGTTAGTTAGAAATTAAATACAAATTTTGTGATATCTATATATAATTTAGTACGATATATATATTCCTCTGTTTCGAAAATTCGGTCAACAAAAAATGGATACATTTTATCAAATTTCATAGAACTTAGAAAATACTTTTTGACATTTCCAATAATAGAGATGTAACGTGTGTATAATGGATTTAGATAGAACTCATGAGATATTGTGATATTTGTAGTATTCTCCCATCCAAAAGAAATTATTCCATTTTTTTCAGTCTACGGTAAATAAATCCTTAGATGTAACCTAATGCATGAAAGTCTTTCCCAAACGATGCAAGTTGAAATTTGGTAAGTGCTTGGAATTGTTCTTGACCAAATTGATTGTAATTTAATTCTTTACCAAAAAAAAAAAAAAGAAAATCTAATAAAGTGGTAAAGCGGTCATCACAATTCTCTCCACACCCTAATACAGTAAAATATTTTTGAAACCACATTCTCTCTCTTCGTTTTTTTTTTTTTTTTAAATTAATATAATATAATATAATATAATATAGTGTGTTGTTGTTTTCTCTCTCTAGAATCACACAGTCACACACTTTCTTTTTTCTTTCCTTCTAAAGTCGCACGCTGCGCCCCCCCTCTCCTGAGTCGTTTCCTTCCCTACACCAAAGTCACTCTCTTCAAAAACGTTTCCTCTCCCAAACCCACTTTCCCACTCTATCTCTCTCTCTCTCTCTCTCTCTCTCTCTCCATGAAGAAGAGCTTGCACTACTGTTCACACTCTCCTAGCTCTCCACTCCAAAACGCTATTTAGCCTTCGACCCAAGTATCCTTGTCTTCGCTCGCTACTCTTGCCAGTTCTCTGGCCGGAGAACAACGCTGGGAACCGGGTCACAGTGACGGGTTTTGGGTTCGGTTCTATTTTCTCTTTTGTTTTTCCTCGTAATGGAGAAGAAACAAGGGTTCTTCTCGGCTCTAAAAGATGAGGTAGTTCGGGGCCTTTCGCCGTCGAGGTCCCGGGGCAACAGTCCGGCGAGGTCCGTTTCGCCCATTTCGGGTTTGCTCCGGAGGAAGAAGCACAGCAACAGCAGCAGCCACGTGGCGCAGCCCGACTCGTTGATCGCGAGATCCGGGAGCCTGAGGCCGTTGGGCGAGGCGCTGGCGCCGTTGATGGAGGGACCTGATCCGGACGGAGGGGAAGTTGGGGACTCGAAGAGGGTCGGGTCGGGTTTGGGTCAGTGGATGAGGGGGCAGCTCTCGAGAGCTCCTTCGATCACTTCAATGGCGTATAAGAGGTCTGATCTGAGACTGTTACTGGGTGTGATGGGAGCTCCTCTTGCCCCCGTTCATGTTAGCTCTAATGACCCTTTGCCTCATCTTAGCATCAAGGACACTCCCATTGTGAGCTTCTCTCGCTTTTTTTGGTTAAACCCATTGGAAACTTTTATGGCCTTTTCTTTTGCCAGTATTGACTCTTAACTGAGAAAAAAAAAGTTTGGGTTATAATCTTTACAGGTTTCTTATACATTACTTTTAAAGTGTTATTTCTGGTAAAAAAAAAAAAAAGAGTATTGTATAATACATACGATATTTAGAAATAGATATATGCATTATATATTCCTCTTTTGAGTAAATTTGAAGAAAGTCATGGGATATTTCGGCTATATTTTCTTTTTTCAATCTGCATTTTCTTATGGGTGAGTTACTCCTCAGGCCTTTAAAAAAAAAATTAACAGAAAAAATAGCTCCTCCTGTTTGGTTGGTGAGAAAATAGAAATGCAAAAGAACTGAGAATTTTTTATTCAGGCCTTACTTGATGTGAGAAGTTCAGTTGAAAAGGCCATCTGGGTCCAACTAGGTTGGATGATTTTAATATTGTGAAGGCTTTAAACGCTGAAGAGAGTGTGATTTTAGGTTTTACTTGTATAGGAATCTGACAGTCATGGTTATGCTATAGCAGATGTTTCATGGGGTTAATGCAATCAATTTGATTAACTCTGGTTATTTTTATTGCAGGAAACTTCATCTGCTCAGTACATCTTGCAGCAGTATACGGCAGCATCTGGTGGGCAGAAGCTCCAGAACTCAATTCGAAATGCGTATGCTATGGGAAAGGTTAGGATGGTTGCTTCTGAATTTGAAACTGCCACGAAGGTGATGAAGAACAGGAATGCCTCCAGATGTGCGGAGTCAGGTGGTTTTGTACTCTGGCAGATGAATCCGGATATGTGGTATGTGGAGCTTGCAGTTGGGGGTAGCAAAGTTCATGCTGGCTGCAATGGCAAGCTTGTCTGGAGGCACACACCCTGGCTTGGTGCCCATACTGCCAAAGGGCCAGTACGACCCTTGCGTCGTGCACTTCAGGTAATGTTTTGTGTGCTTGATTTAAGCGTGTCCATGTATTTGTTGTGTAATTGTCATTTAGCTAATTCTTAAATTTTGGCTGTTTTTCATTTTCAGGGTCTTGATCCAAGAACAACTGCTAGTATGTTCTCTGATGCGAAATGCATAGGAGAGAAGAAGATCAATGGTGAGGATTGCTTTATCCTTAAGCTCTGTGCTGATCCTCAAACTTTGAAGGCTAGAAGTGAAGGCCCCGCTGAGATCATAAGGCATGTCTTGTTTGGCTACTTCAGCCAGAAGACAGGCCTTCTTGTTCATATAGAGGATTCCCATTTGACTCGTATCCAGTCCAATGGTGGTGATGCAGTTTACTGGGAGACAACGATTAATTCCTTCCTTGAGGATTACAGGCCTGTTGAAGGAATCATGATTGCCCATTCAGGGCGTTCCGTGGTGAATCTTTTCAGGTTTGGCGAGATGGCAATGAGTCATACCAAAACAAAGATGGAAGAAGCTTGGACAATTGAAGAGGTTGCGTTCAATGTTCCAGGCCTATCTGTGGACTGCTTCATTCCTCCAGCTGACTTGAGATCAGGGATGATTGGTGAAACCTGTGAGCTCCCTCAGGATGAAAGAGGAAAGGGTGCTATTTCAGTAGCAACAAATCGATCCAAAGTTGCCGCATTGGAAAAAGCACATGATGGTAATCTGGATCATATGATTTGGAAGATGGAAATTTGACAAATGGTAGGATCCTTTGGTTAGGGCAATTGTTTATACTGGTAGAAAGTTTTAGTCAACTTATACTTCAGGAGTAATGAAGTAGGAGTCCTGGTCAGATTTTTTTTTTCACTTTGGTTATGCCTCTATTAATCTGTAAATAGAGCATAATTGTTCACTGGTTTAAAATTAAAGCCTGGATGAATCTTTATACTCTCGATGCAGAATCCAACAAGGGCGTTGGAGCTCGACTTTCCAGTTAGGGATAGAGCAAATGGAGGTTACATTTTTAGTTTTCCTTCCATAAATGAAGAAAATGTTGAAGCTCTGTGGTACAGCTATAGCGGCAACCTTTTAACCTTGATATAGTTATCACTAATTCTCTTGACTGTATTCCAGGATGGCAGTATAAGGAAACTGCCACTGGCTTGCCTGAGTTTTTTTGAAGCTAATGTTTTCTTAGTTCTACAGTTTTTGGGTGTGCTAATCTTTCTGTGCTAGTTTGGTTGATGTAAAACTTTCTTCTGGTTCTGGGAATGAAAAAAAGGGATGTTTTTTTCTAGATCCTTGGAGGAGAAGAACATGGTAGAAGAAGAGCAAGCTCTTTTCTCTTTTACCTGTTTTGTAAACCAACTTACATGGCAACATGGGTGTCTGGTTGAATCATGGCCCTGTCTGTTCTTGAGGGAAGAAAATGTAAACAAAAAACATTGTGTCCATCACATATTAAATGCTCATGAATATTATGATAAGCAACTTATCTTTCTTGTATGTGTCTGTAAAATTGTATATTTTTAACCCCGTTCAATATTTTAGACCATGTTGATGTTTTTATCTTCCTAGTGGATCCAACTCTTTTTTCCATAGTTGTTTTCTTTATTCTCTTCCTCATCTTTGTAACAAAGCATCATTCCAACATTTATTCGAGTGTGGGGTCATTAGTGACTATGCAATATATATCTTCTTGAATGCTGTGGCTATTACATGTCCATTCCTCTCATCTTCAATATGGTGCTTTACAGCATCTAGTGTTGGGTGTTTGAAAGTTAAGTGACAGTGGCCAGTGTTTGCCCTTGCCTCTTGCTTTTTAGTCTTTATTTGTTTTTATTTTTTATCTTTAAGTTTTATTATTTTTTGTGGGGTTATTCCAAGTTCTGAGCCTGCCCCCCCAGGTGGGATGGAGGAAACCTTCTTGATGGGGTGACTGAAACTTTATTAGGGCATCAAGCTTTTCAGTCCTAACTTTGACCATTTGTTTGGACAGAAGATTAAACTAATATGGGGATTAGGTTAGTAAGTGGGGTTTGCAACTTGCATCGGTTTGTGGTGATTATTATTCTTGTGTGTAAAAATATGATTACAGCAAAGCACAAGGGGTGAAAGTCCTCCTTCCAAGTCCCCACCCCACGTGATAACCTCAGCTTCTTTTTCATTACTCTCAACTTAGGCCACTGTCCACAGCTGCTTTGTTCCCGAGTAGTCAAAGTCCAAATTGATGAGAGCTCTTTATTATTTTTTTATTTATTTATTTTACTTTGTTTTTTGTTTTGTTTTTTAATCTTCGGCTTTGAATTTGGGAGGACTTGCGTTACGGGTATTTGCATAATATATTGGTGGCTGTATTAATACTGGTAGTCTGGTATTGGTATATTTATGGTGGATGCGAAGTTCCAGGCACTGAATAAATGAAAGAATACCAACCTACGGGGCAGTTTACTATATACCATCAGCTGAAAATCGAACTTTTACAGCCCGAGAATAAGTGGTCGATATGTATAAAGATATGGATATAAGTATTTTTTTTTTTTATGGTGGTATAAGTATTTTTTGTTATAAATCTATCTATAAGTATTTTTTGTTATAAATTTATCTATAATTATCTAACAATTATAATGATTTAAATGNAAAAAAAAAAAAAAAAAACCTTGACAAAATAGTAGTGTTACAGCTTTAGATAATTACAGTAAGTTAGCACATGTCACATGTTGAAGTCTTAACATGTAAATCGTTTTTTCATTTCAGCTGTACTTATATATTGCTCTTTTTCATCGTTGAGTATTTCGTTAATCAATCTTATAGTCACATTTTTTTTTTCGGCTGAGGAATACAATTTGGTCATACTTGCAATTTGGTGGAGTGAATGATATCATTCCATCAGAAATGGTCCTAGTGACGTGAGAATATATACCAATACTTTATACATTGTATTCCACTTGTGCTATCTGATTTGGAAAAGTTACACATATACCAAGTATCGTCATAAATTTTGTTCACTTATTAATGTTTGAACTTATTAGGCACATATTACCAACTACAAGTGGCTTCATATAACAAACCATAGAATTAGTTCTTTTTTTTTAATGGTGTATTAAAAATTTGGTTTTTCTTTTCTTGTTTTGGGATTTAGATTGTTCAACCGCTGAAAGCAGTCAAATATGTTTGGTCATTATGTTGTGTTAGGTAGCTAACGCTAATTAACAGCATTGGGTTAAAATTTTGGTCGAATCTGTTTGGTTTATGGATGCTGAAACAGAAAGCCTCTCCAAAAGATGGTGGGGGCACCAGACACTTAAGCCATTTAACTTTATTAACATTAAAACCTCCCTTTCACAATGATATCTTGCTTCATAATACGTCGCCGTTAAGATGCTTTGCTTAACTAATTGATTGTTATGTTTATCCAAAACTTAAACACAAAAATCTAATTGATTGAAACCATCTAACTAAGGTAGTTGTTGTGTCCTCTAGTCTTCACTTCCCCCAAATTTCTAGTTAGCATAAGAATCCTATCTGGTAGTTTGCCGAGAAAGAAAATTGTTTGTGGCCTCTAATGGTGCAAAAAATAAAATAAATAATAAAGGGAAAATTACATTATCTATTCAAAGTTTTTATGTTGTTGCACAAAAGCTATGTATTTTGGAAAATTACACTTTAAACCATGGAATTTTTATAGATGTTCTTTTCTTTCTTTATTTTTCAAATTTCCTCTTAGTCACTGGTTAAATTTAGTGAATGAAAATATATTTTTATCCAGTATAAATATTAAGAAAAAAGAAATCTATCAAACAAATAGAAACCTAAAAAGGTGACACAAACAAGACAAAAATATTTCTTATTTTATCAAGTAAGCATGATATAAATTATCCAAATTTATGTCGTTTTGTTAATTATTTTTTGTACTTATTTGGTCGAGTTTTCTAACGTTAATGGAGTGTAATTTTGTATTTCCATAGAATAATTTTAGCTTGTTGTGTTAGCCAAAGAAATGAAAGAAAATCCAAATCCAAAAATAAGGATTGTAATTTTTTGAAATACAAAGTTTTTTCTTTTTTTCTTTTCTTTTCTTTCTTTTTTTTTCTTTTTTTTTTTTTTTTTTTTTTTCAAAGAACTGAAACTCGAGATTTATTGTTAATTTTCCCATAAGTTATATAAATATCTCGAGTAATTATACTATTACTATTACATGAGTTTAGTAAAGTTAGTTGCCAAAAAAAAAAAAAAAAACCCCTTAATAGTTTTGAACCTTGGGAGATTTGGATTAAGCTAATTGTTACACAAAATTCTTTCTGCCGACTAGAATTCTAGAAAATTCAGAAAACAAATATATATGGCGTTACATACTTAATGCCATTAAATCAAATTCAAAGTTCTTCCCATAGATTTACTCGCTAATCTAATTTTTTTAATCCTATATCCATGTTGGGACCATGACTAGCAAAAATTGCGTTAAGTGTCGGTTTCGATTATAAAACATCGATGGAGGTGTCAAAATCTTGGAATAAATTCATTCACACGGGCAGATCCAACAGCCAAGAGTCGAAAAATTAAAAATATATTTCTCAATAAATAAATAAAAAGAAGAAGCTTAAGTCGAGTCTAACTGTCTGGGAAGTAGGGTTCTACTAACTTTGGCGATAACTTAGGATTATACAATTTTGATTGTTTATAATTTAATATTCATGTCTCCAAATTTTTGTAAGGGGGAAGGAATCTTTAAACAATTGGAATCCATAATTTTTTCTTTTAATTTAACTTCATTTTCCTTTTTCTTTCTCTGTGATGACAAATGTTTCTTACTAGAATTGACTTGAAATAGGAAAAAGAAACAGTTGTTGACCTGTTTATCTATTTATGTTTTTAAAAGACAATTGCATAATATTATAGGTAGAACATGATTTGAAAACTAGTTTATATTCTAATTCTAGTATCATGTGCGAAGTGAGATCCTAATCAATGAAAAATAGTATGTAGCATAAGGTTTTATCATGTTTAACCTTAGACTTCCTTTCTTTTATTATTATCAAAAATTTTTTAGGGGCGGGGATGGGAGGCGTGGTCGGTTAAATAAACGTATAAGATTTATTTTTTTTCTAATAATCCACCAGGTTGGTTGTTATTATTATTTGGTGGTTATTATTTATTATTTTTTTTGGGTTTTCTTTTATTTAAATGTTTTTGTGTCCTAAATGTTGAATATTTGATGTCGTCGAAGAGTGACTATGCAAAAGATCTATCCCCATGTCAGTTCTAAGATCGCCAACTCTCATGGTAAAAATGCATCTAGTACAGAGAACTATGCTTGTACCCCTGATTTGGTTGTCTTCTTCTTTCTTTCGTGTTGGTTGGTAGAAAACCAAATGGTTTTGCCATTATTTATTTACTATAACCATTTGTAATTTAGTTCTGAATTAAACTGGTTATTTTAGTGTATTTATTTAATTAATGAAAGAAATTCGTCTTTAATTCAAAAAAGTGCACATCGCTTTTCTTTTTCTATTTTTTCTCCTTTAGGATAATAACATTACACGTCCAATAATATGGTATTTAATTGAGAAGAATTTTTGAAAATTTTCGGATAAGAAAGGTGTTAAATGTTAAACGGCATCTTAATATCAAGCTATATTTGGGAATTGTTTGAGCTTGGATTATTCCTTCCTAGAGAGAGATATTAGGGTTTTCCTCTCAGTATTGACTTGTTTTGTCAAGGATGCTTGTGTAACCGATGTTATTAAATCAATTAATTACAAGCTCTTAAAAGCGATAGGGTGCATGTGAAAATGACCCAAGAATTAATACTATTTTCGCATGTATAATGAAATAGTACCTTTGTGATTTGTGACCCGATTTAGTGACATGGGATGGGAAAAAATTTTCACTTTTTTATTTTTCAATTAACATGATCTTATATTTCATTAGTCGACAAAATTGCTAAAACAAAGAGAGTTAGATCAGCTACTAGAGAGACCGAAGGATATTCACCATCCTTTTTTTTTTTTCTCTTTTTTGCCGCTATAAGTTTTTTTTTTTTTGGGAGAAAAATCAATGTCCCTCTTTTAATTTTGGAAAACATTTATTCTGTGTGGAAATTTAGATTTTATTTTATTTTTGGTAAATTTCTATTCAGAAAGTGGAGAGAGAGAGAATATTTTTATGCATAACGGCTACTTTTAGTTAAGAGCATATTTTCTATTGTGGTGTTTCCTTGCATCTCTAGCTTAAGGCTATGTTTTGGTAGAGGAGATTTTTAAAGAGACAGAGAGGGATGGAGAGAGAGAGATGGCAATCATGTATTTGGTAGGAGGGAGAGGAGAAGTGGAGGGAGAGGGTCTCCCTCTGGACCTAAAAAAACTTATCCTCCCAAATTAGAAGGATTGGAGAAAATTGTAAAGATAAAAATATGAATTGATAAATTTACCAATTAAGTCAATTAATTTTAAAAAGATAAAACAGATAATATAGTAATTTTATAAAAAAAAAATACTCTTCATTATTTCTACTCTACATCCGTTTTACCAAATAATTCAAAGAATTATTACTCTATTCTCTTTCCTTCATATTCTCCTTTCTTTCTACACTTTCCATCCTCTATACTCTCCCTCCCTCTTACCAAACTTAGCCTAAATGAATTGGAATTGGCCAATTGCATACCTAACCCTTCGCAACATTTAAAGCAAAGAGACATAAAGGCATTGTTTTTTATAGCCAAAAAAGAAAACTATAAAAGGAATTAATCCACGAGTAAAATGTCAATTCTTTGTTCTGAGCCTATAATTGATTAATAACTCCACATAATTATTTTAAGCCAATACCTTAATTAAGTCAGCTAAAGACAATAAAGACAAATAATAATTGTAATAATATCAATATTAATAGGCCACCATATGTTAATAATTAATAATTATAATTAATTTAGTATCAACTGAAGAGGGTCCACTGTAAATTAATAAGCCAGCAATGGACCACCAATAACCATGCTTCCGTACTCACGTTGTAACTATGTATGGGAAAAATTAATGAAACTATAAATTAAGAAAGGAACTAATTATTAAGAACAGTAAAGAGAAACAAATACGAAAACCTTTTTTTCGAAAGTATTGGTATTTTTGCCTAAATATTCAGAATAGAATCTTGACATCTTTTCTAAAGGCGGAATCATGAGATCCTATAAACAAAATAAACAAATTATATATACATATATGAGAATATATTGACTTTGTATTATATTGAAAAAGGATAGTAGGATTTTAGGGCATGTCCTTGGTTTGGTTGACAAGTTGAGCATTTCAATAAAATGAAATATATGATAAGCTTGGAACTTATATATAATTATGTATATTACAAAAACAAATATAAAGATCCAAGAGAGTGTCGGCAAAGGGAAGCTTCCACCTCTCGTGGAAAAGGATCGATCATATTTATGACTTTGTACCACGGCCCTCTAATAATGGATGCATATTTAATATGCTGTACTAGTGATCCCATGCTTTCTTTTCTTTTTTTTTTTCTTTTTTTTTTTTTTGCTTTTTTATTATTACTGTTATTTTGTATTTAAGTGCATGTCAGTATAAAAGGATAAATTTATAACTGCTGCAACACATGTTTTTTTTTCAAAACGTAAAATTAAATCGGCTATAAAGGTTGGAGAATATTTCATTGGGAAACATTTTAATATAATGAACTCTTGTTTTTTCTTAAAACCAATTTCCCCGTTATTTTAAATTGCATTTTTATCATTTGATTAAAGTGTTATAATGTATTATATCAATTATAAAGTAATAAGTCAACTGTCACATTATTTTGTGTGCAAAAAAGATATTAACTTGTATGTGTATCCTATTATGAGTATTTTTTCTCCAGCTATTGTTCAAACAGTTGACGGCATTGGCTGGTAAATGTCAAAACTCATTGCCCTTTAGATGACCATACAAAACTATAATGTCTTCTATATGAAGCTTATTCTAAGGTGATATTTGATTCACGGAATGGAATTAGAATGGTAATGAGAATTATAATGGAATGGAATCAAAATAGGAATAAGAATAAAATTCTGTTGTTTGGTTGAAAATAGGAATCAATACTGGATAATAAGAATTACTTTATTTGGTTATACAATAAAATGAAATGGAATCAATGCTAATTGACTAAAATACTTAAACTTCTAAAATTCCATATATTTTTATTTTTGGTCAATTATTATACATTTATATCTAAAAATACATCATTTTACTAGGTAAAAATTTATAATTTATTTTTAATTATTTAACAATACATATAATTAAATCATACTATTAAAATCAAAATGAACGGAAACTCTACTACCACATGGGAGGATTTTTTCTTCTTTTTTTTGTTTAATATAATAGTTGTATACGTGTGAGCAGTTATGACCTTGGATATATATTCTAAGATTAAGAAGGAAAAAAACATGCATGTAAAATAGCCATTGCATATGAATGGATATAAGCCAATATTGGCTAAGACTAAATATCATGAGCAATTATTTTACGTACTTTTATATAGTATCTTTTTGTTATAAGCAAGTATTTTACATACTTCCCCAACAACAAAAAAAGTATTTTACATACTTTTACAGAGATTATTTTTTAAAAAAAAAAGAAAAAGAAAAAGAAAAAAAAAAAGAAAAAGGAAAGACTACATATTTATCATACACTTCAGACAGAGGCTGCAAACATTAGTCACAAAATCAAATCACCATGTTATGTAAATGCCTCCAATATGATACCTACATATATTATAGTGAAATAATTCATGAGTAAAATTTACTTCTATATATGGCCATCCAGTAAAGCATCCATACTTCCTTCTCATCATCTCGAAGACCACTAAACACGTTGAGAGTATGACTATCATAAGCAATAAGGAGAATAGCTTTATGTCGTTCGAACATATCTCGAAAAGTTATCCTAATCAAATCCTCATTGACTCCCATTTATCTTTTATTCATCTTTTTACCGTTAATGGCATCACTAAACCGAGTAGATGAATCTCTTATTTCTTTAGCAATAGCCAATGCAAGCTCTTTAATTGCTTCTCCAATATCATCAGAGCCTCCATTTTCTCTTATTCTTTTTGAGGATTCATCTGATCGAGATTGAGGTATTTGTGATGCTTGTGAGAAAGACATAAACTCAAGGTCATCGGCCTCTGCATCACCCATAGGTTGAGTGTTGTTTACATCATGCCCATTTATGTCATTATTTGCTTCACTTCTTGCAATATCATCAACTGCATCAGCTAGACCATCTGCATCATTACCAGTTGCACGATCTTTTCCAAACAGTAAGCACAAATCTTCATAATATGGAAAGGCCTTATGTTTGAAAGGCACAACTTCTTTATGACTCTACGAGTTTACTTTCATGATTACTTATTAATAACTTATGAATAACAATATAAATTATCTAAAACTCTCAATAAAAAAATTAAAATTTAATAAAATACCTACAAATGTGCGTTCTACACTAGTTTCTCTACATATACAAGCTTTCTACCTGCATCCCATCTAAATCTACTACAATTTGAGCCAGTTAATATTACATAAATAATGTAAAATTGTGCTTTTAAGGTCTTTATTTGAGACTCGATGTGAGGCTTGGCTTTCAAGTCACAACCAGATAGATGTCTTTCCAAATATCTTTCAATAGCTGTTAGGTGACCAGCTTTGAATTACCTTCAGTTTTGAACTTTTCTTCATTATGAATCTCTAAAAGTGTTGGGAATATATCCTAGAAAGTAGTTTTTTTATTTAGTATTTTAAACAATATTTATTGGATTTAAGTGTTATCTATTTGTTGTCAATAAATTTCATATTATGTCCTAATTATATACATGTGATGTTTATGTTTTCTATTATGCAAACGCCTAAAAATTTCCATGACTAATAATGAATAATAAAGAATTGTTCATGTGAAATGTTCACATATAGGAGACTAAATTCTTTATTTCATTATGTCTAAATAAAAAGTTCACATTTTGCAAATAAAGATGAAATACTTTATTTTGCCGTAGAAAGTAGTGTTGTCTATTTCAACGGGATTGATGAAGTCTCCAATCACGAAGTGTCTGACTTCGGATAGAAATACTAATGCATTATAAGAAAGTTATAAGTGCATTGAACTGGACCAAGTGAAAATAGAATTTGAGGTTAAATGTCGTAACTCAATATTCTATCTTTCACTAATCTAGCACGATTGCAAGATTACCTTAATCCTAATGATTATCGGACTTACTTTCATGAGTTTTATCTTTTTGACTTACTAAAGGACTAGTTCTGATTAAATAGTTCGAACTCCGGTATCTTGGAAGATAAGATTTGTGAATTGATGAAAACGCCATTCATGATTTGGACACTATGCATATAATGTCACTTTGAGTTTCTTCAAGAACTTGGATAATAAAAACCAGGCGCCAGGTATTCACTTTGTGAATTTAACTGTGTTTGTATGAGCAGTTACAAACACCGTAGTCAATTATTATTCATTAAATGAAAAATAACAACTCAAAAGTAAATATGTACAAGAGGGGTAATATGGTAATTTCACCTCACTAGTATGGCATTGCATCGGGGGTATGTCTGCAGGTATAGTATATGCTAAATGGATCAAGCTAAATAAAGTGTTAATTAGCTTTACAAAAAATATATGATATTTAGTCTAAGAGTGCAATATTGGGCCTATAGTAGAGTGCCCCAATATTAATGGATAAGGCTCAGTCATAATTAAGAGTTAATTATGACTGTGAGTAATTGGCTTATTGGAACTTAGACTATTTAGATCCATAAGGTCCTTTGTCTAGCTCACACATAGACCAATACTAATTAAATGGTCAGTTGAGCCCAATAAGCCCAACAGAGTTTACACCTCTCTAATACTTAAGAGAAAAGTTCTCCTAAGCTTTTGTACAGTAGCCACATGCCTACTACGTGCACAGTAACTATGCTTAACATGATATAGAGAGAAAAAGAGAGAGTGAGAGAACTGAGCCACTGTGGGAGAAATCCCATGTTCGTTCATGGCCGTCGAAGGAGAGATACTCATAGTCATAAATATGCAATCAAGGAGAAGGAAGAGTGTCTTCCGGATCATCCGCTTATCTCTCGTTGTGAATCAAGAATGTGCCCACACACTGGATTATTCAACGGGCTCCAGAGAATAGACGGGAAGGCTCAATGGTTGTGAAACACTTCCAGGTTTTATCTAAACCAAGATCCATGAATTGATTTATGTTAGATCAACGATCCTACGTTTTATTTTGTAAAGTTTCAAGAAAAAATTTAAAATACCAATTCCGCTATATTTTTTATTTCTTTACAAAACTGCGGAAATCATTTTCGGTAAAACCATTTTTCGAAATTATTTTTCAGAATTTCCAGCAAAAAGGGCCTCTATGAGCTTATTATCCTCATTTTCAATTCAAAACCTCTTATTCTACCTTGGACCTTTAGCTTTTGATGACTCATTCCTAAGAATAATAGGTAACAGTATTCACAATAAGAACTAAGATGTCAAATAAAAATGTAATATCCAATAAAAAATAATTACATGAAAAATTTGTAGTAAATACTTTATTTCCAAAACCATAGATTTCATCATGAGTCAAAACAAATAAAACTATTTAATTAGATTAAAAATAGCATCTTAAATTTATTACAAATTCCTTAAGATGCAAGACAAGTAGAATCATAAATTTGTTGTCCAAGCACTCCACTCATCTGAAGTTTCAATAATGGTTATTGGATCACCAAATAGTTCATTTTCGTCATCAGTATCACTGTTTTGCTCATTTGGTACAACTACATCATATGGATCATTAGGCATCTCTCTTCTAATAAAGTTGTACAATAAGCAACAAGCCATGAAGATTCGATTTTGAGTCTTTATAGGATAGAATGTAGGGCTTCTAAGTATTATCCATCAGTTTTTAAATACCCCAAAATACTGCTCAGTCACTTTTCTTGCAACTGAATGTTTCATATTAAAATATTCTTTTGAATTATTTGGTTGTAGCCCTTTATTAAATTCACTAAGATGAAGTCATTGTCCTCGATAAGGAGGAAGAAACTCATTGCAATTTATATATCCAGCATCCGTGAGATAATAATAACCTATATATAGAACAAAAACTTTAAAATCATTACTACAAAGTAAAATTTTGATGATAATTTGCATCTAGAATTAATTTTATACTTACCATTTGGAAAATTTAAGCCATTTGTTCTCCTTAAAGCATCACGGAGGACTCTACCATCAGCTGTTAAATCTTCTTAACCTGGTAATACATAAATAAATTGTATATATTGATAACACAATCCTAAAACATTTGTTGCAATTTCACCTTTCCAACTATAGTACCTAGGTTTATCCGAGTTGGGCACCATTACTCTTACTATATGTCTCATTTAATGCCTCTAGACAATTCTATTTCAAGAAAATTTTATATTTACTAAATTAGAAATGACAAAGAGACAATTGTATGAGCAAAATTAACGAGGAAAATTCATAATATATACTTTGAACCATTTCCATCTCTCATCAGTCGAGTTCTCAAGAACGGGTTCAAATCTTTTCAATACTTTTCCATGTAAGTGAATGATTGAATGTGGAACATCATGCAAATACTTACTTATTATTAGTGCAAATCATATGAATTCAAACTTAATAACTTTATTTTTCATATGATGAGCTAATATGTGTAGAAACATAGCTACTTGTTCATCTACACACAAATACTTTGAATCTTTTAAACCTCCATTAGTTTCAAGCAATCTACATAATGTTGTGAAAGTATACCTAGTCATCCTAAGATTATCTAAGCAAGTCATGTCACTTTCATCTAATTTTAGGAAGTTAATTACATGTAATTGTCTTCTTAATTGGTTGGTTTCAAACTGTTCCTTTATGATATTATTTACTAACTCAATAAGCCATGCACAAATATGTATAATATACATTCAGTGCATAAAAAGAGTAGCTAACTTCTTCTTTCTCAAATTGTCTCTCGTATCTAATCTTAAACAAGCCACTAATGTTCCAAAATAAGAACAAAAGTAAAACACAAAGAGCTAATCTAATAAACCAATAAATAAGAACAAAAGTACTTAAAGCACTATAAAAGAAATCAAAAAAAAAAAAATCAACCATGAATCAAATAACTTAGCCATAAACTAAAATTAAATGAACACAATATTTGAAGAAAATATCAAAATTAGAATCCAAAATCCAATAACAAAATTTCTTATCCAAAAAGCTAATCCAATCGAAAACCAATAAATAATCCACAAAAGAAAAGAAAAATTAGGAGTGGAACTTGAAAAAAAAAAAAAAGAGAGAGAAAAACAAAATCAAAGAAATATATATATATGTATACATATATAGGAAAAGAAAATATAAGAGAAGATTAACAAAGGCAATAAGAAAAAATCAGTATCAATTTGAGAAGAATACGGTAAACTTACTTATCTAAGATGATGGTGATCAATCAATAATAGAGGGCAGCAGGAGCAGACCAACTAATAATGAAGAGTGGAGAGAATACGCTATTGTTGAGCAAAAAGGGTAAACCATTTTTTTAGGTATTGATTAAAGAATAGACACTTGATTCATGAGCTAGACCGGGGTAATCCCAAATCAAGTAATTGGTAGAATTGAAATTGCAAAGGAATTAGAATTTATTACTCCAAAGTTCAAACCAAATACTGGAATGTGCTTTTTACTGGAATGGTCTTTCAATTCCAAAGCACATTCCAGTGAACCAAACATAGCCTAAGAGCCACTTGTATAAACAAATAAGTTTATCATTTCAATACTTGTCATCAATAGTAGTAATTACATTCTAATGACTTTATTTTTTGACTGATGTACATTACGTTGATACGAATTTATGTCCATGTGGGTTATGAAAAGTGTAATTTTTTCTTTATTAATGTTTTAGTTGTATTCAGTCCTCTTTTACTTGTATTTCAATCTTATAAGTTACTGCTTTTATCTCTAATTGACCTTTGGAGCGTCTATCTCTTATTTCCTAATTGGGTGAAGTCCTCAACCATTCTTTAGGGCAGCTCACAAACCCTGTCCCAAAGTCTAAATTATTGAAAACTTTTGTATGGACTTATATTGAAAAATCCTAGATTCATAAAGGAAAACGTCACTTATTTCATTATATATCACTTTTCAAAAAATTAAGGAAACTACTGCTTTGTTTCTTCAAAATTGGTATTTTTCGAATATACCCGAAGTAAGCTTTCGGAATACTTGGGGGTAAACCAATTGAGTTATTTGAGGTCAAGTAACCTCAAGTACCTTATCAATTGGTAAAAAGTAGTATTTTTTCCAAATATTTTTGGAAGCAATTTTTTTTTTTTTCAAAAATTTGAGATTTTCAAAGAATTTTAAGATCCAAGAATTTTTTATCAAAAAAGAAATCCAAGATTTTTCTTCTTTTTTTTTTTTTTTGAAAATTTCCCATAGAAAATCAAATGTCCTTTAATCATTATTCAATGAGAAAGGCTGATCTACGGCTCACGTTGTGTAGCCATTAAAAGAGTTTCTAATACTTCTACCTATAAAAATAAAAAAGAATTACAAAGTTATGGTGGGTCAGATTTTTTTTCCAATTCCTATTAGGGGTGCTCATGGCCGGTTTGGCCAGTCTAAAACATCAATCTGTAAACCAAATCATGTGATCTGTATTGGTTGACTCAAACCGACCAGACCGCACCTATATTTTACAGTACGGATTAGGCGGTTTCCACGGTTTGAACAATATAAATATCAAACCAAACATATTCTGAATAATGATACATAAAGAGTAACCTTAACATAGTGTAAATATTTAAACAAAAAATAACAAACTTAAAGCTTACAATCAAATCGAAAGTTCTAGTCATTTCAAACTTTAGTTAAATCCAAATCAAAATATAAGTACAATTTTAAAGTTTAAATATCTTAAATAAATTATAACACAACTATAAATATTGAGTAAGATAGCTTAATAACAGTAATACATGCTACAATAATAATAAAAACATGAAACTTCAACTTAAGAAGCTGCGAAAACAAACTTATATTACATGTATAAAAAAAATACACATCATAAGTACATATTGCAATAAAAACTAAAAAATAAGTATACATTATAACATATATATATATATAGGTTCCCAATGATATTTTTTTTCATCTATCTATAGGTATTTTTTTTTTAGCCGTCGGATCATTGATCTAACGGCTACTATAATTTAAGTAGTTGGAAAAAATAAAAAATTAAAATAAATACTCATTATTTAATATTTTTCTCTCTCTNATAAGTAAAAAAATACGGGTCATAGCGGGTTGGCGGGTCAAAAATGGGTTGGTGGGTCAAAATCGGGTTGTGGGTTGGATGTTATTCACCAAAGCGGGTTGTGCGTGTCGGGTTCGGGTCAACCCGTTTTGGATGCGGGTCGGGTTAGTGTTGATGGTTTTCTGACACGACGGGTCACGGGTCGGGTTCGGGTTGACATAATTTATGTATATATTAGACTTCAACCCGACACGAAACCGACCCGTCGACACGAATTGACACCCCTACTTTAATCATTATTCAATGAGAAAGGCTGATCTACGGCTCACGTTGTGTAGCCATTAAGAGTTTCTAATACTTCTACCTATAAAAATAAAAAAGAATTACAAAGTTATGGTGGGTCAGATTTTTTTTCCAATTCCTATTAGGGGTGTTCATGGCCGGTTTGGCCAGTCTAAAGCATCAATCTGTAAACCAAATCGTGTGATCTATATTGGTTGACTCAAACCGACCAGACCGCACCTATATTTTGCAGTACGGATTAGGCGGTTTCCACGGTTTGAACAATATAAATATCAAACCAAACATATTCTGAATAATGATACATAAAGAGTAAACTTAACATAGTCTAAATATTTAAACAAAAAATAGCAAACTTAAAGCTTACAATTAAATCGAAAGTTCTAGTCATTTTAAACTTTAGTTAAATCCAAATCAAAATATAAGTACAATTTTAAAGTTTAAATATCTTAAATAAATTATAACACAACTATAAATATTGAGTAAGATAGCTTAATAACAGTAATACATGCTACAATAATAATAAAAACATGAAACTTCAACTTAAGAAGCTGCGAAAACAAACTTATATTACATGTATAAAAAAAATACACATCATAAGTACATATTGCAATAAAAACTAAAACATAAGTATACATTATAACATATATATATAGGTTCCAATGGTATTTTTTTTCATCTATCTATAGGTATTTTTTTTTAGCCGTCGGATCATTGATCTAACGGCTACTATAATTTAAGTAGTTGGAAAAAATAAAAAATTAAAATAAATACTCATTATTTAATATTTTTCTCTCTCTACTTTTACAATGAAAAAATGTGCATGATAAATTTTAATTAGACAAAATAATACCTATGGATAGGTATTAAAAAAAATACCTACTAGATTGGTGCCCATATATATATATATATATGAAACTATTTATAAAACTAATTTATCTAGGTGGTTTGGTTTGAAACCGAGTATACGTTTTCCAATCCGCAAACCAAACAAAAACAAACTGTTCGATTTACTATTTTTCCATTCTATCACCAGTTGCAAATGTGCTATAACCACGTGGATTAGTTTGAATTGGTCGGTTTTCACGATTTGGCAGTTATTTTGAACACCCCTAATTCTCGTAGTATTTTTTTTTTTGAAAAAATACTGCTTTTAAAAAGAATTAGAAAAATACAATTTTTAAAATAGTTACTAGCTACTAGTTTCTGAAAACTGGTTATCGATCCAGTTATAAATACCTTTAGTTACTAGTTACCAGTGCTCAAAAATTAGTTACCAATTACTAGTTACTATTTTAGAAAATAGTATTTTTAAAAAAATATTTTAAAAAATAGTGGGCCCGTTTGGTTCGCCTATTTGAATGTGTGTATTTGAATGGAAATTGTAGAATGTGTTATAATTGGAATGGGAGACATTTGAATGGAAAAAATAGTGGAATGTGTTGTAATTAGAATGGGAGCATTGGAATGGACCATTCAAAAACACCTCCTCCCCTCCATTCTCATTCAAGACACAAAAAGACCATTCCAATGGTTAACTTTTCGGATGGACCATTTGAATGGAAAAACTGAATTGTTGAAACAAACACACATTCTAAACGATCATTTGAATGGAAAAATTGAATTGTTGAAACAAACACACATTCAAATAGATTTTCCATTCTAATGGAATGGAATGGTTGAAACAAACGGAGCCAGTATTCTTTTAAAAAAAAACTGTACCAGATCTAGAAAAAACTGAACTCTACGTGTATTTCCAATTCTTTTCTAAAAACGCCTGGCCTAATTTTCACAAAATTCAACGGACCTTCAACGTTCACATTTTTCTTATTCAATTGATCAGAAGCCCATTTAGACAAAGGATACAAAAAGACGACCCCATTAGGAGCATTTGGGCTCCAAATGATTTTTATGAGTGGAAAATAATGACTTTTATAAGACTAGTTAAAAAATTTTTACACTTGTTTTTCTTTTCCCAAAAATGTCAAAAAAAGTCATTTTGGCAAACGCCTAATCAGGTCCATTTCTAAGGTTACTTGATGGGCTGAAGAAATTAAACCATGTACCTGTGGGCTTTAGAATTCGAGCCCATTTAGTTTTTCTCCGTCGTCTCATTCAACAATAGGCAATGGAGGGGCATAGAAGCATTTTTGGAAATTTGGCCTTTTACGGCATTTTTATTAAAAAAAATTAGAAAAATACGGTGGCCTGTATTTTTTTAGGCCTGGTACGGTTATTATTAGAAAAATACCATTTTTTATGAAATATCGAGACAACTGCCATTTTGTAAAATAGTAACTAATAGCTGGTAACTAGTTTCCAGAAATTAGTCACTAGTATCCAAAGGTATTTAAAATTGGTAATTGGCCGGCCCGGTCCGCCCCATGACGGGCTTGAGGGGGTAAACGGGCTGGGTCCGGCCGGACCGGCCCGACCAAAATAAAATAGGGCCCAGCCCGGGCCCATTGGCCCACCGGACTTTTTGACGGGCCAAAACGAGCCGGGCCGGGCTTTTTGACGGGCCGGCCTGGCCTGTCCTTGGCCCAAATTTTAAAAAAATTTAAAAATAAGTTTATTATTTGTATAATTAGTTAACATTATTAGAAATTTAAAAATAAAATTTATAAAAACATATAAATAATATGTTATGATATTTTCATATTTGATAAAAATTTATAAATAATTAAATAAGTTAAAAGTATAAAAGTTGATTAAAAAAAGTTTAGATTAAAAATCTTAAGAAAATTATTTAGAATTAGATTGAAATTTGAAAGTGTGAAAAACAAAGTGAAGGAATGTGTATTTATAAGTATTAGAAAAGATTTTATATTTAAATTTATTTAAAAACTTTTTTAAAAAAATTTAAAAAATATATATTTTGGCGAGCCGGCCCGGCCTGGCCCGGTCCGGCGGGCCTAGAAATCTAGGCCCAGCCCGGCCCTACCCTTAGGGCCGGGCCAGCCCGCGGCCCGTACTAATGCGGGCCGGTCCGTTTTGCCACCTCTAGGTAGCAGTGAGATCTCTATGCCAGAGCTCGGTGACGTCCAAAGGCCCACGGCTTCTTCACCCCTTAAACGACCTTCATCGAGTTAGGTTATTTAATGATCTTGCTAAAAACTCTGGGAGTTTATCATCTGTCTCCATCGTCAACATCTACATTCCTTTCATTTTTGACAGCAAACAAAATTTGCAGAAAATCATAACTTTGGCAACTCTCATCTCAGGTTCTCTCTGCATTTCGAAAATTATTTTTTTCCAAGCAAAATTTTTAATTCCTGAAGCTCTTTTGTTTTCAATTTTATTTTGGTGTTATTTAGAATAAAAGTTGAACACCACAATGTTTTGATTTTGAACCGAATTCCATAAAAAAAATTACAAAGAATTGTTTGAAGCCATAATCTTTCTTAAATGAAAAGTGTAATTTAGGTATCAATTTTCATGAAGTTGTATATTCTCTTG
>JXTC01000082.1:549584-563912 GCA_002914845.1 Trema orientale | reverse complement strand
TATTTCGATATACTAAATAAAGTAAATCAATTTTTTATAAAGTAAATTAAATTTTGAAAAAGTAAATCAAGTTTTTAAAAAATAAATCAATTTTCAAAAAATAAATCAATATATTTTGATATCCTAAATATGAAAAATGCCAATTTTTAAAAAAAAAAAATCAAAATTCTACTATTTTTTAATAATATTTGAAAAATAATCATTTTGCAAACTATGATCTAAAATTCGACTATTTGGCTAAAGAAAACCCTTTATTTTTCGCTTTTTTGTGTTCCAGGAAAATTAGAATATGTCTTTTCTTTACACCGTTTTAATAAATATCTATTTTTCTCATTTTTTTAACGCATTTTTCTCCTTCTTAATTAAATAATCATGTATATTATACCAGTTTTAATTTATTTATTAAGTATATTAATGTTTACACGGGATATATTATATATTGGCCATTATAGTATTTGAAAAACGAACATTTATATTATAAGACTTTATATTCTATGAGTTTTACTGTCAAATATCCTTTTTTTCCTCTTCATTTTGAAAAATGACTCTTTTTTCGTCCATTTGCTAAGTGATCATATTTATTTAATCTTTTTATTAAATGGTCGTTTATTAGTACATCATCATATCGGTTTCTTGTACAGCCTTATATCAATATATCAATTTTTTATTAGTACATCGTCTTGAATTAATTAAATAATATTTAAAAGGCCTAAATACATAAAAAAAATCTAATTAGAGTTAATTTTATTGAAAATTTTAGTTTTAGCTCAAATCTATTAGAATTATAATTTAATAAAAGACCTAAAAACTAAAAAGTACATTTAAATACAATTTTATTAAGAGTTGTGACATGAAAAATATTTAATATTAAAATTATATAACATATCATTCATTTAAAAAGATAACACAATCCCAAATACTTAAACTCAAACAATATTAGTATATGGCTATATATTATTAGATTTTTTTCATAAAAAATATAGTTAAATTAGGGCGCGTCTACAGTAGGGGCGCCCCTACGTAGGGCCCTGTCTATTCACCGTTGGATGGGAATCTATATATAAATAGATTCTCCACAGATTCCCGTTATTCCCCACAGATTCCCATCCAACGATAATTAAGGCATGACTCTACGTAGGGACGCCCCTACCGTAGCCATCCCCGTTAAATTATTATTATATAAAAATATAGAAATTATTAACCTAAGATTAGCTAACCCAAGAGGAGAGTGAATTGGTTTTTAAAAACTTTTGCAAACTTTTAATACTGTCAATCAAGTAAATTAAACAAGTAAAAGCAATAACAAGTAAAAATAGCTAAATTGCATGCACAAGCTCAAGATAAATAAATTAAAATGATAGGGATAGAGAAATACAAACGCTATTTTTACGAGATTCAACAAACACGACGATTTGTCTACGTCCCCGGCTATTGGCAATCCGTTTCGAGCTTTCTACTATCGGATCAAGAGAATGGGCTTGACCGTCCTTTTTACACAACGAGTGCTTTCTCCTCAGGCACACTCTCGCCTTTACAATAGGATTGAATCCAGCTCTATCACGCCTAAGTCGGATTGTTTAGACTCTGGTGCCAATCTCACCTAGACCAGGTTGTTTATGAATCCGGTGTCAATCTCACCTCACAAATACAAATTGGGCTTTTGTTTTTATTGGAACACTCAACTAGAATCTCTCTAATAAAAAGATTGATACAAGGTAAATCTAGAGAGAATAAATAGGAACACAAAATATGATCTAGTTTGGCTCAATTGGTTTTTTTGTGAAAAAGTGGATTTGAAAGTTTGATTCACAAAAGATGATTTGAACAACTTAAAAGTATGTGTAAAGTAATGTAGGAATGTTCAAAAATTATTTCAAGTGTTAGCAATGCTTCTATATATAGATTAGAATGAATACTAGCCATTTTAGACCATTTGACAGACAATCTGTCATTTTCGATAGACCGAAAATCTATTTTCGGTCGACCGAAAATACTAGCCATTGGAAGTGCGGTTATAACGATCAAATTCAAAAAGCAGTTAAAAAAAACAGGAGAATCGATCTGCTGATTCTGTGGACCGGTCTGCTAATTCCATCCGAGAGCAGTTTTTGAATTTTATTTCAAGTATTTTTCAATTATTTTCAAAATGTATTTTATAAATTGATTTAATATGTAATATAGGAACTATATAAATTCATAAATCAAAAGCTTATGTAAAATAAATTTCATATTTTTATTTGAGATAAATAGATTTGACAGTTTAGCTTTGAAAATTTCTAATTTTATGAAAAATTTGAACCATGAAGATCATACAATATGTAGACAAATATTCAAGTACAAGAACTAAGTATGTAACCTTTGTTAGTCTAGGTCTTGTTATCTTGATTTTTGTCTTCAAGTTTTTTTCCATAATCCGTCTTGAATGTCTTGTGATACTTTTAATTTAACTTGCTATACACTCAAGTAGATTATTAGTTCTTAATCATGTGTTTGTTAACTTCAAAATATGAGAGTAAGATTGATGATAAAAGTATGACTTAACAGAAATTAACTTATATATAATCGCGGCAGGGTCGGTGCGGCCCGCTAAATATTAAGCAAGGAATCTCTGTCCTCATGTTCTGCACCATTTATATTAGTTAAAACTTGCCTCATTCAGACTGATGCAGCACGGTGCACCATCCCTTTCGGTAAAATTGACACCCCTAGTCGGGACTTGTATGTGCATCGCTGCACGAGTTTCCTAATTCATGCCCAAATAACTAATGAATGATCATTTACAAGTTAAAATTAGCTAATTTAATTTTTTAACTTTACGATTTTGAATTAAATTTCTAAAATGTTGTAACATTTATTCATATTTTTGGACATTGATGACAATTCCAAAATTGGATGGATGGAGGATTTAATTAAAAACGTTGACATGCTCGTAATCAAATATGTTTGTCTTTTGAGTTGATTTTCTTTCCATCTATATTATCCATTAGTAATTATATTTTAGCTCTCATATCTATTCTTTCCACAATTTACTATGTGTCTTCATTAACGATTTCTATCCCATTCGCTAAACAATTCATTTAACTGTCCACTAATATATTCGCTTAACAATTCATTTAACTTTCCATTAATATATTGCATATCTTGAACAATAAATCTAACATACATATTTTGGCTCGTGTAACTGTGAGTCTGTGATTCAAAATTTTAAATTTCATTCTGATACTCATTCCTCACTGTTGAAACAGACTACATTTTTACTTTCTTTCATATTGAATCACAAATATGCACAAGGGTTATATACAAACACGTTCCTCATCTCTAGGAGGGACACTCTCCTTAGAAATAAGGAAATGAGGGAGACTACAATCCTACAAACATTTCAACACTCCCCTCAAATTAGTACATACCAACTTGCACATGAGTTTTAGAACGACTTTGAAATCTCTTACCCCAAACTCAAGTTCATATGAGTTTCACAGCAGAATTGATTTATAGATTTTTCACATGCCAGGCTCAAATTCATATAAGCTTTATGATACCATAATAAATTTCAGAAGCTGCTAGGCTCACACCATCATAAGCTTCACAGCATATGCTTCAATTTTAAAAACCTTCACATATCAGGCTCACACAATCATGAGCTTCACAACATAGGCTTCAATTTCAAAAACTTCACATGTTAGTCTCACAACGTTATGAGCTTCACAATATAGGCTTCAATTTGATTCAATACCACAAAAAATCATCTGCAATTGTTATCAATGCTGAGACACCTTTACTTTTTTCATCTTGTGTCCTCATTTCAACTACTGCAATAGTGGAAGTCTCTTTGGAATTCTCATATTTTTGTCTTGTTTTTAATATATATGTATATATAACTAGAAAGGTAATTAAAAAAAAAAAGGAGTTATGGGCCGCGGCTGAGTAAATGCAGGCTACTATGTATATATACTAGACGTTATATCGCGCTTTGCACGAGATGATATTAATATTGCATACATTAAGTCTAATTTATAGTTAGGTTCAATCTATTACAATATTAAAAAATATATTTGTCTCTACATTTATTTTGGTGAGATGAATGTTACATAATTTTTTGTTCGATGAACTAAATTTAATATAAAGTGTAATTAATATTAAATAAAATATAATATTATATAAAATATTAAATAATGTATTTATTTTTACATTTATTTTGATGAGACGAATATATCACAACTATTTGTTCGATGAACTAAATTTAATATAAGCTATCATTAATATTAAACTAAATATAATATTGTATAATACATGTATATATTACAACCAATCATAGCGTGAAAAAATAATAATAGGACCAATCATATCATGAAAAAATTAAGAATTTTCTAAAAATTTTAAAAATAGAATGGTGATCAAAGAAGCTATCAGAGTTTTTACAATCTCTCTGCTTCAGGTTTAATATATATATAGATATATACTAGTTTGTCCCATTTCCAATTGAACTGTGGGCTTATGTATAAATTGAAAAAAGAAAAAAAGAAACACACATAAAGAAGCCAAGGAGTTGAATCTGCCTGTATCACATCCAGGTAACAATAGAGGAGTCCAAACTGAACTACTCCTTGATGTTAAGATTTGGTGGAGACGAGCTGCAGTTTGAGCAGCGGCGGCCATGGCTTCAGTCGAGCAGTGGTGCGGTGTGCAGCAGCGGCCTTGGTAAGTTGAAAAAAAAATTCTCTATTTATCGAAAGAAAATTATAAAACGGTCATTTATTAAAGATATAAAAAAGGGTCATTTGTTAAATTGATCTAAAGAAAAAGATCATCTCGTAGAAATACAGTACTCTATTTGGGCCCATTGAAAGCCCAAAAGGCTCAATATTCCAAAATACGATCCAACCAACCAGGTACCCCAGAAGAAAGGAGGGAAACGAAGAAAGAACAGACGAGGACAGAGGGCAGTAGAGTAATTTCAGGGTCTGCAAAAGCCAAGAAAATGGTACGACAGGATTTAAGGCGGGTTCAAAATAGACCCCTTTCGGCTTTTCCACAATTCACAATTACAAACAAAACCCACTCGTTTATTCAGAGGGTACAGAGTCTAGACACACACTCTCTCACACACATTATCCCTTTGGGCAGTGCAAACGGCGTCAGTCATGGCTATGTCTATGTCAATGTCTATCTCTGTCTCTGGTGGCCTTATCTCTACCTTTCTCTCCGGGGAGACGGCCTCGTTCGCCGTCCCTTTCTCCTCTTCCTCTCCTTGTCCCAGACCCGTCCACCTGCGCGTGGTTCGCACGCCCACCCTAGCCACCGCTTCCAAGCAGGCCTCCACCGGCAAGGGCGAGCTCCGAGGCATTATGAAACCCCGGAGAGTCTCGCCCGAGATGCAAGCCCTTGTTGGCCTTCCCGAGATTTCTCGCACACAAGCCCTTAAGCTTATTTGGGCCCACATTAAGGAGAACAACCTTCAGGTCCAAAAATATTCGGCTTTCTTTTCTCCATTTTTGCTATCTCTTTATGGATTTTTGAATACCCTTTTGTGATTCTGATGTGGGTTCTGCGTTATCTGGTGTTTTCTCTGATTGTTTTTCTTTTGTTTGGTGTTTGGATAAGACTATGTTGTTTCATGTTTTTTTAGGGTGGATAACGTTGTGTTGACATGCTTGAAATGCGATTCTTTTTTTGCTTTATTTTATTTTGCTACTTCGAGTTGTTTCTGGAAAGGTATGGTGGTGTTTCGTTTGTTGGTGACGGGTGAGACTTCTTTTTTTGTATGTTAGGGATGGTTCATGTTTGGTCCTATATTAGTTTCGTATGTTGTTTTGGTGGATATTTCTCAATGAGGCCATGTTTGTTTGATGAGAAAAGATTTTGGTTGGTTCTCCAAGTTTTGATTTTTGGTTTGCTTGTATGATATCTAAGCCTTGCTGTCTGAATGTGTTTGGTTGTTGAACTGGATTATGTTGTTTCTGTGTTGATTTTACTGACGGTGAAACTTTGCTTTTTTTGGTTGCCAAGTTAAGGATGGCTTACCAATGTTATTTACAGGCTTATCTAGTTATGTCTTGGTTGTAATGCGCTTGTAATTTTTAGAAAGGATGGTACTTTTAGACACGGAATGCTTAATTTGTGATTGCATTTTTTTATTTATTTTTGTTTGAGTTGCGCTGCCAACATATTATGTAATATTGTAAGATATTAGCCAAGTTAGTAATGAAGAATTGTATTAGTTCAACTGGCTATACGTTTATGTAGATCAGTAATGTTTGTACATTGAATTCTTGTGCTTTGCAGTTTTTGGTTAACAACTGTTTAGGATTCAAGACTGTTATTCATCTTAGAGTTCTTGATTTTGGTTAACAAGGTTGTCACATGCTTCTACAACATTTTTATGGTTGTACAAAGAGGTTTCTATTGTTTCCTTGTATCTGAGCATATTTAAACACTACGTTGCCCTCGGTGGAAGTTGTGATTTTATGCGTTTTGTTGGATTTTCAGAAAAGTCAGACAGGGATGATACTCGTTGGATTGAATTTGGCGTTGAAAACCGTTTTTTTAACAAATTTTCTGTGGTCAACCTATCACTAAGAAATAACTATTGTTTCTCAGTACTACTTATATATATACTTACTGGCTACTGCATTAACCATCTATGCGAGCTAGAAAGATGAATGGATGGTTAAGCTTTTCGGTTTTTTTTTTTTTTTTTGTTTTGCTTTATTATTGCATCAGCAATATTATATAATTGTGTATTCCTGGACTCCCTGTTTAAGCATAATTCTATCTATTATTTCAGGATGCATTCTTTTTTTCATAATGTTGCAATGAATATCATGTTTTATTATTGCATCAGCAATATTATATAATTGTGTATTCCTGGACTCCCTGTTTAAGCATAATTCTATCTATTATTTCAGGATGCCTTCTTTTTTTCATAATGTTGCAATGAATATCATGTTCGTTTCATTGTGTTAAGCTTATTGTGAATCTTTCTGCTTTTGTTGTGTGGCTACTTACTAACTTGGTAAAAAGCTTTTTATTGTTTACGTCAGACATGCAGTTTTCTGATGTGTGTTATTGACCTCCACAGGACCCTGAAAACAAGAAGATTATTGTTTGTGATGAGAAGCTGAAGAAGATTTTTAAGGGACGGGACCGTGTTGGATTTCTTGAAATTGCAGGATTGATTACTCCTCACTTTCTCTGATGGAAAACTTATGACCGATAGCCATATCGGTGCGGATCGTTTATATGTAGGGCTGCTTTTTGGATTGATGATACTAGTAGAAGATGGAGACTGCTGCATTTTGAATCTTGAAAGTATCTATTAGTAGTAGTTTTTCTTACAAAACTATAGCTTTATGTAAGAGATTTAGTTTCAGAATTCCTTATTATAAGTAAGCTCTTTTTAGGCAATATCATCAATGACTGCCGGTTTGCGCTGTCTAAAATCTTAAAATTTTGTTAGAATCCATTTTTACCTTGTCATGTGCATAAGAATTTAGGATGGAATGTTTTCTTTCTCCATGATCGTCGTTGCAACATATGAAAGCCCAAAACACCAAATCAGAGTATTATCAATTTGGTTAAATGGACCCGATTGTCCCAAAACTATAGAGAACGTCCCTGTTTCATTTTTTGAATTTTGAATTTTGTGATTTTAGTCCTTGAACTAGGAAAAAAGGTTCCACTTTAGTTATTTTTGGCCATGTAGTTCCTTTTATTCTTAACATAAGGAGTATCTAAGATACCTGTGTTTTTCTGCTTACTGCAGAAACATAGGTCAACATTATAAAGAGATTAAATTATAAATTAAAACAGTTTAAAAAATTGATTGATTGAATAAAAATTAATTGTACATTTGACAACATGCATTTTAACATAGATTGAAATGTCATATTTTGTAGAAATGAATAATATAGAAGGTGTTATGTGCTATTTTTGTTAAGAAGCAGACATAATATATATATAGCAAAAAGAACTAAATGAAACGTTTTTAATAATTTAAGGATAAATATGTTTTTAATAATTTACGGATAAATATGGCAGAATTTAAATCTTAGAATTAGATAGAGATTTTCTCCGTAGCCCAAGGAAATAGTCATTTGCCCTCGTGGCTAACTATTGCTAGCGGTAGCACTCCTAGCTCTCGTTTGTCATTCATTGGCCATATTTTTCCGAGATAACTAATTTGTTCCTTGTCTTTTACTTATATGGACAGGAAAAAATAAGAAAGATAGTGCTAGGGTTAGTCGCGTTTTACGAATCTAATTTGTACTTACAATTTTATAATGGGGCAGTCCAAATCCGCCATTCACGTCCTAATCCATATTTAATCATAATCCATATTTAACCATGGAAGCCACCCAATCCAATGCTAATGGGAATAAATTTGGCGATAGCTTGGTGATCGAGATCCCAATCCAGACTTACAAGAGGTTGCCTCATAACCCGTCCATGGTTCTGCCGCACTTGACGGGGAGGTGCAAATTGATAGTGTTATTCTATCCTGCAGCAATATACAATTTGAGATAGATTTTCACAAATAGCATTAAGATGCAGTTTGTGCATATCCCATTTTATTATAAGAAAGAGAAGGTCATATAAGCATCAATCTTCAATGTTACATTTTATTATAAGTGAGAGAAGGTCATACAAGCATCAATCTTCAATGTTACTATTTATTGGACGATGTTTTAAGCCACATATTACGTCAGAGTGTTGATTATAAATGGGTAAATTGTAAAAAAATATTATGAGATTTGAGTGTTCTACAATTTAAATCTTAAAGTTTGGACGGTACAATAATATATTAGGATTAAAAATTTCTAAAAATTAATATTCTGAATTGAATTTTTGAATAATTTTAACTAATAAAAGATAATAATATCCTCAAAATTAAGAAGAATAATAAGAATAAGGGGATGGTTACGGTAGGGGCGTCCCTACGTAGGGTCATGCCTTAATTATCGTTGGATGGGAATCTGTGGGGAATAACGGGAATCTGTGGAGAATCTATTTATATACAGATTCCCATCCAACGGTGAATAGACAGGGCCCTATGTAAGGGCGCCCCTACTGTAGACGCGCCCATAAATCTAATTTTAATGGAAGATACTATTATTATTTTTTGTTATTAAAATTGATCAAAAAAATCACTCCAAAATATTAATTTTAAAAATTTTTTAATGACAGTGTATTATTTATTTATTTGCAAAATCACCCATTATAGATTTATAATTACACTTTTTTAAGTATATAAGACCCAGAGTCCCAGACCACTAACCATGGTAAAGATAAAAATCTTTGCCACGTGTCTTCTTGTCCTGTCGTCTCGTCATCCTTTGTTCTTTCTCGTGGCATGCGACAACGGTCTTCCTCTCCGATCTAAACCCGGAATTTTTTTTTAATAAGAAATAAAAAAGAGAAAAATAAAAAATAAAAATCTCAGAGATAGTATTCATGTCATGGGTGCCAAACCCAGTAAAGCCTAAAGATTCTCTCTCTCTCTCTCTCTCTCTCTCCCTGTAATGGCGGAGAAAGTAGCTCTTCCTCTGCTCCTTCCGAACCCACCTCCCTCAAAACCCTTCTCCCCAAACCAGCTCCACACTCCCGCCATAGCCTCAGCAGCACCACCCATAACCCCTATTCTCCAAGACTTTCTTCACCACAACTCCATCCCCAATCCCTGTCCCCCTCAGCCCCAGAAACTCCATATCCAATCTCCCATCCCCAGGAACCGTACCCGTATCGGCAGGTCTCGTGACGCCAACCGCGGCAGACCCTGGTCCCACCACGGCATCTCCTTTCAAGGTCAGCAATTTCTCAATTCCTTGATTGACCCAGAATTTAATCCCTCTAGTTTAAACCAACTGCTTCTTCAATTAGTCGAATCGCATAGGCATGGGTTGGGCTCTGGTTCGGAGACCCTGGCTCTTGATGTACTGTGTATAGTTAAGGGTTTAGGGTTTTACAAGAAATGTGACTTGGCATTGAGTGTGTTTGAGTGGTTTCGGAATCGCGAAGATTGCGAGTCCGTTCTCAGTGGTTCGGTTGCTGCAGTGGTTATTAGTATGCTTGGTAAACAGGGCCGGGTTTCGGCTGCGGCTTCTTTGCTTCAAAATCTCCATAAGGATGGGTTTGTGCTTGATGTTTATGCTTATACTTCTTTGATTACTGCTTATGTTAGTAATGGGAGGTTTAGAGAAGCTGTCATGGTTTTTAACAAAATGGAAGGAGAGGGGTGTCAGCCAACTTTGATAACTTATAATGTGATTTTGAATGTGTATGGGAAGATGGGTATGCCTTGGAATAAGATAATTGCTCTTTTGGATGGTATGAAGCGTGCCGGGGTTGCTTCTGATTCGTATACTTACAATACGCTTATAAGTTGTTGTCGACGTGGGGCTTTATATGAAGAAGCTGTTAAGGTTTTTGAGGAGATGAAATTGGCTGGTTTTACACCTGATAAAGTTACTTATAATGCGTTATTGGATGTGTATGGGAAGTCTAGGCGACCGAAAGAAGCCATGGAGGTACTAAGAGAGATGGAGGCTAATGGGTTTTCTCCTAGTATCGTGAGTTACAATTCGTTGATATCAGCGTACTCTAAAGATGGCTTACTGGAAGAAGCCATGGCTCTGAAAACCGAGATGGTAGAAAGGGGGATTAAGCCGGACGTTTTTACCTTCACAACCCTTTTGTCGGGATTTGAGAAGGCTGGGAAAGATGAATTGGCTATGAAGGTTTTTGAAGAGATGAAAAGTTTAGGCTGCAAACCAAATCTCTGCACCTTTAATGCTTTGATTAAGATGCATGGTAATCGGGGTAACTTTGCAGAGATGATGAAAATTTTTGAAGAGATCAAAGCCTGTAAATGTACGCCGGATATTGTTACTTGGAATACACTTTTGGCGGTGTTTGGCCAAAACATGATGGACTCGGAATTGTCTGGAGTGTTCAAAGAGATGAAGAGGGCAGGGTTTGTACCAGAGCGAGACACTTTTAACACCCTAATTAGTGCATACAGCAGGTGTGGTTCTTTTGACCAAGCCATGGCAGTTTATGAGAGGATGCTGGAAGCTGGTGTTACTCCTGATCTGTCAACATACAATGCTGTTTTAGCTGCATTGGCTCGGGGAGGGCTTTGGAAACAATCTGAAAAGATGCTTGCTGAAATGAAGGATGGTCGGTGTAAACCTAATGAGCTTTCCTATTCTTCTTTGCTTCATGCTTATGCCAATGGCAAAGAGATTGAACAGATGCTTGTTCTTGCCGAAGAAATTTACTCTGGTATAATTGAATTCCATGCTGTGCTTTTGAAGACACTAGTTCTAGTTTGCAGCAAAAGTGACCTTTTGATTGAAACAGAACGTGCCTTTTTGGAGCTGAGAAAGAGAGGGTTTTCACCTGACATAACTGCTTTAAATGCCATGCTCTCAATATATGGTAGGAGGCAGATGTTGAGTAAAGCAGATGAGATTCTGAACTTCATGAATGAGAGTGGGTTTACTCCTAGCTTGACAACTTACAATAGTTTGATGTATATGTATGGTCGCTCTGAAGATTTTGAGAGATCTGAACAAATATTAAGGGAGATCTTGAAAAGGGGTATGAAGCCTGATACTATTTCGTATAACACTGTCATTTATGCCTACTGTAGAAATGGTCGGCTGAGAGAGGCTTCACGGATATTCTCAGAAATGAGAGCTTCTGGGATTATTCCAGATGTGATAACTTACAATACCTTTGTTGCAAGTTATGCGGCTGACTCAATGTTTGTTGAAGCTGTTGATGTCATTCGCTACATGATCAAGAATGGCTGTAAACCAAACCGGAACACATATAATTCTATCGTAGATTGGTACTGTAAGCTCGGACGACAAGATGAGGCAAAGATGTTTGTCAGTAACCTTCAAAACCTTGATCCCCGTACTCCGAAGGATGAGGAATGCAGATTATTAGAACGCATTAAAAAGAAATGGTCATAGGTAGTTTGTAATGTCTTGCGCCCGTGGGAACAAAGGTTGCTTGGCATACTTTTACCATGAACTCTGGTATGCATCCGGTCCAAGTCTCTTTTACAATGCCAATGGTATATTTTGGCATGGAGAGCAGGAGAGATGCTGTATCGTGTAAATGATATTACGTTTTTTGTTAAGATTACCACCAGAGATGATCCGTCAACATATTGTATTTTGTAGTCATCAACTATAAATTTGTTCAACATGTGGCCTGCCTGATGTTACTGTATAGATCGAATGAGACACGAAGAAGGGGTAAAGTTGAGTAACTTGTGTAAAAGTTACCGCTGTATTAATCAAAATAGCTAAAATGTTCATTTAACTTCTTGTGCTTGTTCCTTTGTTCCCTTATCTTTCCTTTTTTTTTCTTTTAATATATAATTTTTTGAAGAAAAGAGGAAAAAGGAAAAAACCTATTTTATGAGTCTATGACCAGTTGAGCACTATATCAACTAACAGGGTCGTCTCTTTTCCCAAATTCTTTGATCTTGAGTTTGGTTTTAATATATTACGACTTTTTGGCTGAAAGCCGTTAACCGGTTTAGGTAGGTGTTAATTTGAATGTTCAAGCAGAAGGACAAAGCTAGCTAGGTGTACATTCAATTAACAAAAGTGCCAGAGCTTTCTATTGGATATATATAAGGGATGATTTTTCGATGGAGATTTTTGTTTTTAATTTATGGATGGGTACTATGATTAATTTGAAAATAATTTGCAATAACAAATCAAGTTTACCTACTAACATTCCACTCTAATTCTTTTAGGAGATTTCTATTGATAAGTGGTGGAAAGATTATTTAAGGCAAAAGTTTTAGAATAATTTTTCATGAAAAAAGAAATTGATAAAAGATAATTTATTAATTTCATTTATACGCTCTTCACGTTTTTTATTTTTTGTTTTTTCTTCCGTACTTCAACTTTTTTCCCGGTTTAGAGATTAAAGAAGATTTGAATTGTTCATCTTCTATTTTTGCTAATTAATATGATTCAATTCATTATCGCTTAAAACGAACATTATTTGATTTTTGTGCATTTCTTTAGTTGATTGTTTAACGTATTCTAAAATTAAATAGGTTATAATTGTGGTATCACTATGATAAATTCATTTTTTTTTTTTTTACTTTTTTTTGTCTGAATAATTTTTCTAAAAATATGTACCACTAAAATTCAGATCAGGATATAGGATTATGACACTTTTCAATACCAAAATCTAAAAGAAGAATTCAAGCCTTTTTTTTTTTTTAATCCTTTTCATCAGTATATGATACTCTTTTATTTACCTTACAAGAAAAATAAATGAACTGAGTTTTAGTTCTAACCAAATGATATTGTAAATAAATTTTAATCAACTATACCGTCATATGAAGTAGCAAGGACAGACATATATGTATAATGTATTTTTTAATCAAATTATTATTATTATTATTATTATTATTATTACTAACACTATTAGAAATTTAGGTGGATGACTAATATTTTAAATTTGATTAAGTAGATATCTACTTTTTAAATTTTATAGTTAAATGACCAAATATATATATTTGTACACTTAGTAGATATATTTATTTACCCATTTAGTTGATGTACTATAATGTACTGAGTATATAAATTTTTATGCTTGGTATATAATATTTTATAGTTAGTATCGTGGGGTTTTTTGACCACCATAAATAGTTGACCTGCCTAATCCCCAAAAAAGGCAACTAACTAATTGAAGAGAAGATAATTACCCATTATTGTGTAGTCACCCAATCTCAATATTATATTGTATTTTATTATGTAGTTTCCTATTCACAAAATTGGGAAACTCAAAGCTACCCTCATCTATATAAAAAGGGGCTCAATCTCACAATCATCACACAATTACTTCACTATACACTCTCTGTAATTCTCTCTTTACTCTCATCTTGAGACTTAGAGAAACTCTTGTAATTCTCCAGAAAATAGTGAAGAACAGTGGACGTAGGTTCATCTTTTTTAGGACTGAATTACTATAAAATTCTTGTCTCTTTATTTGCTTTGATTTATCACCCCTTTTTACACACAAGTCACATCTTGCAATTTCCTAAATTCGTTATTGATAAAACCTCCGTCAACACTTGGTATATAAATATATATACCGGACATTTTACTATAATATTTAAAAAATAGACATTTACTTAAATTAGGCCCAAAATTCGGTCATTTTGCTATAAGACCCCACTATTATTGTTGTTAATCTTTTTTTGTTGTTGTTCTTGTTATTATTATTATTATTTTGGAAAGAAATATTATCCTATGTTTAAATAACAATGATGAAGCCTCCACGTAAAATTTT
>JXTC01000082.1:479889-534991 GCA_002914845.1 Trema orientale | reverse complement strand
CTCCCCTATTTTTAAGACATCCCCACATGATTAAAATCATGGTTTTAAACCTGCAATAACAATTAAAAATCCAATTCCCACATATCCACATCAAATAGGATCTTTCGGTATAACCCAAGTACACTTGAATTCCTTTTTATTTGGACAAAGTCTAAACCACTTTTACCCTTGTGTGCCATCACAACCAGCCACTAAATAAGTGTAATAAGCACTAGGATTGATAAAATACACACTCCAATTTTTAAGATATCAGATTAGAAACATAGAAAATTTAATCTATTACACATAAGAATTCTTAAATCCATAAATAGCAAACTTTTGGGCTTTAGCTATAAATTTAATCCTCCACTTAAATTTCAGATTTTCAGCAATATATAAGGGTTCCTAGAACCATTATTCATCAATTAATAGCTTAGGTTTAAGGGCTGAAACTAGAGAAACTCACTACAATTTCAAAATCCAATATAAACCTCACCTTGACTAGTTTGAGTCTTTGCTAGTGTTCTTGCCTTCTATCTCCACCAAACTGATTTCCAAGGCTTAGAAATGGATTTCTTAACTTAATAGGACCTGATGAAACCGAAATTTAAGTGGGGACAAGCAGAAAATTGAAATTAAAAGACAAGACCTAAAAATGAGAACTTAGTAGAGTTACCTTGACTAGTTTTGGTCTAGCTTGCTTTCTAGAGCTCCAAATCGATTCCTACCACTTGGAAACTCTTGGATATGGATAAGGGAAGCTGAAAGAAGTCTAAAAATGGATGGGAGCTGTTCAGGTCGTGGCTGGAGTGAAAGGAGAAGAGAATGACCTGATTTGGTCAAAAAGTGATACTTAATGACTAAGAAAAGGAATAACTAAATTTCTAAGGGGTATTTTGGGTATTTTGCTCATTGCTTTCCATGTGTCCAGCTCTAAAACATCCTTAGCATAGTCACCACGTTACTGGTCACTCCTATACACCCAAGTGTAGCCAAAGTTGGTGAATCCTAGCTTAGAAAGTGAAATCTAGTCATACTTTGACTTATGATCCTATATGACCAATCTTATTGTAATTTGGTGGAACCTAGCCCCATAACTAATCATTAAACATAAAAAGAAAGTCAATTACACTCCAATTAACATGGCAAACATAGTATTAGCACTTAATCATTAGAATGCACAAAAACGACATTACGCGATTAAGCTTAATCTAAGCTAGCTTAGTGCAACTAAATACGAATTAGTGTCCTGAATGCCACCTCATGCTTACCTGGAACCGAAAAATAAAATGTTATAAATGTGTCCTAGACATTGAATTAAGCCTATTTGACGTGTTAAACATACAGTGAATTCGGCTCCGAAGTACGTAAAAATTGCATTTTACCGAAAAAACTACTATTTGACCTAGTTGTCAACCAACATGATCTTAATGTATGTGCATATAGTATTGCAATTCATGAATATTTTCTTTGTTCTTTTAGCACACCGAGCTCTCTCTCTGAGGGTATTGAACCTTTACACTGCATCGGGACACTTCGACAATCGTTAGTGTAATAACATGTTTGTAATGGTGATTCCATACAGGATGTTTTTTTTTTCATGATGTTGGTGTTTGTGTCTTTTGGATGTTTTGTTTGCACTTCGACTTTTTTTTTTCTTTTTTTTTTTTATTTTTTGTTTCTGTTTTTTTTGTAATTAGACGACGAGAGTGGGTCAGAAATGAAAGCTGGAGTCGAGACGAGTTGAATGGCGCTGGAATCGGGTTGATTGGATGTCGGACGGCGATTCTACGGGCAAAAATCCGAAAAGGTGGTGTGGTGTTCGGCGGACTCCAGCTCCGGTTACTGGCGGCGGTTCGCGGCGGGAGTGGCTGGCGTGGCTTCGTCGGCTCCTCCTCTACACGGCGGGCAGGCGCGTCTGGCACGGCGGTGGTCGGTGGCGCGTTGGTGAGCTTCGGCAGGGGCTTTGCTTTGGAGAAAAATTTTAGAGAGAGAAGGGGAGGACTTCATGTGAAGAAGGAGGAGAAAGTTGGGGGGTTTATATGCAAATTTTAACAACTGTAGCCCCCCATTATTTAATTCAGATATTTTTAATTTTTTAATCCGAAAAATCAAATTTATCAAAATGCCATTCATTTTGAAATTACTCCTTTGCTCTTAATTAAAGTGTCAGATTTCACATTTTGGACCAACGACATTTCACCGTTTAGTCTCGTGATGAGAGAAAAAAATGGATTCCTATTCTAGATTTTTCCTAATATAAAATGTTTGTAATTCCATAGTTTTTCTTATTTTCGACTATAAATTATTATTATCAGAAAAAACCAAACCATCTGACCTTGAATATTATTATATAACTCTGGTCCAGAACAGACCGTAAGAAACATTTGAAAACTCTCACCCTTTTCTTCTTCTTCTTCTTCTTCTTCATACATATCGATTTCTATTCTCTCATCTCTTCTTGGTGGGAAAATCAAAATTACTCAATCAAAAAACGACAATAATGAGTTGGTGGTGGGCAGGAGCAATAGGTGCTGCAAAGGCAAGTACTACTACTACTAGTCCTCTCTCTCTGTCTCTCTCAATACCCATTTCTTCATTTTTTATGTTTTCTGTAGTTTCACTTCCTCAATTTCATCGCTTCTAATCTGCTAAACCATATGTTTCCATGGATTAGAAAAAAGTCGATTACGACGACGCGCCGCCACACTACCGGAGCGTGGCCCTTGTGATCGGCGTCACCGGCATCGTGGGCAACAGCCTCGCCGAGATCCTCCCCCTCTCCGACACCCCCGGCGGACCCTGGAAGGTCTACGGCGTCGCCCGCCGGCCACGGCCCTCCTGGAACGCTGACCACCCCATCCACTACATCCAGTGCGACGTTACCGACCCGGATCAGACCCGGGACGAGCTCTCCAAGCTCACTGACGTCACCCACATCTTCTACGTCACCTGGAGCGACAGACCCACCGAGCTCGAGAACTGCGACGTCAATGGCCGGATGCTCCGCAACGTTCTCGAAGCGGTTGTCCCGCACGCGCCGAATCTTCAGCACATCTGCCTGCAAACGGGCCGGAAGCACTACGTCGGCCCGTTCGAGCTGTTCGGCAAGGTTCCGCCCCACGAGCCTCCGTACCACGAAGACCTCCCGAGGCTCGACGTGCCCAACTTCTATTATACCCAGGAAGACATTTTAATGGAGGAGGTGAAGAAGAAGGAGGGCTTGACGTGGTCGGTTCACAGGCCCGGAGTCATATTCGGGTTCTCTCCGTACAGTTTGATGAACATTATTAGCGGTATATCCGTCTACGCCGCCATCTGTAAGCACGAGGGGAAGCCGTTGAAGTTTCCGGGCACTCGGGCCGGCTGGGATAGTTACTGGGACGTCTCCGATGCCGACTTGATCGCCGAGCATCAGATATGGACCGCGGTGGATCCGTACGCCAAGAACGAGGCCTTTAATTGCAGCAACGGGGATGTTTTCAAGTGGAAGCATCTGTGGAAGGTCTTGGCCGAGCAGTTCGTGGTCGAGTTCGAGGAATTTGAGGGGGACGGCGACGCTCCGAGGCCGGGATTGGTGGAATTGATGAAGGATAAGGGTGAGGTTTGGGACCAGATTGTGAGGGAGAAAGGCCTGGTGCCAACGAAATTGGAAGACGTCGGGTGTTGGTGGTTTGTTGATGCTATGCTGAGTTACGGGTCCAACTTGGACACCATGAACAAGAGCAAAGAGCATGGTTTTTTGGGGTTCAGGAATACAAAGACATCGTTTGTTTCTTGGATTGATAGGATGAGGGCTTACAAGATTGTTCCTTGATTTTGATAATGGATGATGATGATGATGAATGAGAGAAAGCTTGATTGTTTTCTTCGTTGTGTACTTTGTGTTTGGACAAGAACTGGTTGTTCCTTCTGTTGATTGTAATCTGAATAAAACTTGGCAATATCAATTGCCTGAAAAAGACATTTTTATTTATTTCCAAGAGAAGAGTTCATTTTTCTATGAAGTTACATTTGTTGTCCTGATCATAGTTAGACATTGCAGAAATCTCCATATGGAGACTAACGTAAAACTTTAAAATGATTTCGACCCTGCCTCATTTGGTACCCTACCTAAGCTAGACTTTCTAGCAAGATATTTTATAGCTTGGAAAATAATAAAGCAAGCAACATGTTTAATAGCTTGGAAAGTAACAAAGTTAGCTCATCATCAGAGACCTTTGACTTCAATGATGCTCCAAGTGAAGCAGCCAGTCTTGCCGCTAACTGATGCTTACACTAGACAATTGGAAGAAACAAACCATCAAACATGAAAACATAAGGGGAGAAGTGATAAGGATATTAGTAACTTGATTGATGAACAAGCAAGAAAGAAATCTAATCTCACTAACACAAAGCTGTTCTCCTCTGTTCACACTGTCATAAAAGAACGAATGACAGGCACAAAAGTGCTCGGGGAAGCAAAAGTACTCCACACAGATGGTGTTGGAAAAGAGAAAGTAATACCTAAACCAGTTGATTCAACTTGTTTCCACAGAGTCTCTGACACCAAACGACTGGAACTCGTTCTCTTTTCTCTTCACCAAACATCAATGCGAACCTTGGTATGAACAACAGTACAGTCCCAAAATCATTGAAAGAGCATTTAAGAGGTCCTATTCATTCGGGTTTAAACGACTATATCGTTAACATAAACATTGAATCACCGTTCCATCTGGAAATGTAGTCCACACGTTTGTATTAATGCCAAAACCAAAATGGCCTGCGAGCGGCGTCTCCAAACCACTTCTCTATATTGGTATAACTTCTATTCTAATGCATTTTAGAGTAACTTTAACATAAAACAGTAATTTCGTCTTCTAGCACCAAAAAAGAATATACCATAAATATTCTTTTTCATCTACTTTTTATCTAATTTTTTCTAAAACCCCTCTATTTATCTATTTCACCAATAATATCTACATACAATTTTTTTTTTCATATATTGATTGAATAATATGTTTTATTATTTAACAAAGTTGTAGAAACTAATAAATTAATAAATTATATTTTATTAACTAAAATTACTAATTTATATAATTAACATATTATTTAAAAACGAAATTACATTAAGAAAATTTTACAATAAACCCAAAACATTACATTTAATATTAAATATAAACACAATTGTGAAAAATAGATATTGATATTCATTTAACCATTTGAATTTATATACTCCTCCCAAAAATAATCAATTTATACATTACAAAGCTCAATATGAGCATCTTTATCCTTAATTTATCTATGACGAGCCATAAATAGATGAAATCTTATATTTTCATCTAATACCATTTCTACTTTTGGAGGTGGCGCTTCCTTCACTTCTTGAATTGGTACATGAAGATCACGTTTATCCTCGATTATCATATTGTTCATATTAATGCAAGTAATCATTATATCATGTAACACATTTTTATTCCAAAAACATGCCAGGGGAAGGTAAAGCTGATCAGATTTCTATCACTTCACCAAGGTTACTTTCTTAGCTGAATTTATCAGACCAATTGTCTATCTTATGAGTTTATTGTTTCGCTATAAATAACAATCAAAAATTCTATTTCAAACCATCCTCTTGTGAAAAAAATTTAGGGTTTTTAAGGATTCTACCTTTAGAAATAAAAAGAATTACAAATATACGGTACATCAAAATAATACTGTTTTCATACGGAATAAAGCTAAAAATATTGTGAATATACGGTGTAAACAAGCGGTGGCAACTTTTGTAATTTTAGCCAACTATGAAAAAAGTACTTTATTTAATATAAAGTGTAACAATCTGCCGTGGAGACCGTTTGGCCTACAGGTTGAGGTTGTGCTTCTTTTGTTTTCCTACCTGATTAGTTCGTGTTCGAATCCCATCGTTTCTATTTTTGTTCTCCTTTTTATACTTTTTTTTTTGCTTAGACTCGTAACTATAACATGCTTGTTTACTAGTACTTATGAATTTATTGGAAATTATAAATCAATAGTTACCAGTAACTTGTAACCACTACTCAATTGGTAACCTGTAACTTGTTGATAGTACTCATCTGGTACCTATTTCTGATCTGATAACTAGTTCTTAACTGGTATCCAGTAACTGGAAACTAGTTCTCAATTCGTAACTAGTAATTAGAGACTACTTTTGATCTGTTTACTAGTTCTTAGCTAGTAACCAGTAACTGGAAATTAGTTCTCAGCTGATAATCAGTAACTAGAAACTAGTTTTGATCTAGTAACCAATTCTCAACTGGTTACAAGTAACTAGTAACCAGTTCTCAACTAGCAACAAGTAATTAGAAATTAGTTATGATTTAGTAACTAGTAACTGGAAATCATATAGTAATAATAATTAGTAAACTGTTCTCATCTAGTATGCAATAATGATCCAGTAACCAGTAACTAGAAGCTATTAATCAGCTAGTAACCAGTTACCAGTACCATACTACATATAATACTTGCAATAACCTTATAAATGATATTAATTACAGTACGTATTTTTTAATTCAAAAAGTGCAGGTTTACCAAGCAAATGAAGTTTTATTCAATGTTATAGAGGGATTATCCTCATTCGTAGTGAATATAAAAGAGAAAATATGCCAAACTGGTTACTAGTTTCTAGTTTTTTTGGTTAATTTATTGCTAAACAGGTTACTGTTTTTTTATTCTTTCTAATTTTTGGTTACCAGTCACAATTTTGGACTAGTAACCAATCTGGTTACTAATTATTGATTTTGTTATCGATTACTTTAGTTACCTGTAACTAATTTCGTTAGTAGTTATTAAAGTTACCAGTAACAAATTTGGTTACTGATTTCCAATTTGAGTTATTGGTTACTATTAATTAATCTGATTATTGATTATTAATTTAGCCACTAGTTACCATTTACTAAATTAGTTACTGGTAACTAGCACCAGTTACAAATAAGATACGGCCATAATAATCAATATCTCAAGTTCTTTTTTTTTTTTATTGTTATTGGGGCATTTTATCAAACACAAGCGGGTCACCCAAGGAGAAGCATTTAGTCACTTCAAATCATATTAGCCAAATGTTTTATGTGAGTCACTTCAAATCATATTAACTAAATATTTATGATGCCACAAGGTGTTGATCAGTCCCATTGGCATTTCAAGCCTCGCATTTCCAAAAAAGAGCAAAAACCCATTTCTAAAACAAATATCAGATAATACCCATATCAATTAAATCAATAAAATCACAATCATAATCCAGATAAACAGAAATGAAAATGCAGAAAGAAAAACCAATGCATAAAGAACCCCGAATGTTTGGTGACTGAGAAAATTTTTGTACAAAATCCAAATTGTATGCTTCATAATTATAAGACCATGGAGTTCCTCTTCTTTGTTGCGTCCTATCTCGGAGATTTAATCCCCTTCAAGTCTCTCAACCTCCATAGCTCTCCTTCAACTGTGGCTTTTAGAACCCTTACCATCATAAAATTGAATACTGTGACGGTGTTGATGCATACGACCTCGACCCAATCCGCCAAAGCGTGACAATGGATATAGAAGATGGAGGAAGATGATGAAACAAATAGAAGCCCTCGAACAGAAAAATAGAAGAAGAAGAAGAAAACGAATAATGGAAAATGAAGAAAAAAATGGAAGAAAGAAGAAGCTAAAGGGCCACAAATGGCTTTGGAAGAGAAATAAGCTTTATTTCGAGAATATGGTATTTTTTTAAATAATATCGTACACGATTAGCCAAAACTTTTTAAGCACCGTATATATGTAATTCTTTTTGTAATTCACCGTGTATACCCTAATTTCCTCAAAAATTTATTCAAAACACATCTTTTTATTTTCTTTAAACCATTTTTATTCTCTAACCATCTACTTGTTGAAAGAAAACGAGTACTCGATCGTCTGGTTACACTTTTAATGAAGATATACTCTTTTGTCAAGTTTATTTAGATATTTTTGAAGACCCATGGGTAAGTACCTGTATGTAGCCCATTTTTGATTTCATGTGGAGGTAAGGTACAACAAAGTTAGAAACAAAAATTGAGAGTATCGTACCAAAAGATCAATGCAGTCTCGAATTCAGACTATAATTAGTGAATTAAGGAAACTGAATGGGTGCCTCAAGCTTTTCATAGAAAAATGAATTAAACTAAAATTTATTAAATGCATTCAATAATTTATTTATTGAATGGAGAAGCTCGTCATTGGTAATCTTTGAGCTTCGTTGTAAATTACTGAAATTAAATGTATTAAAAGATAAATAATGGAAATTAAAATATTGGAATGTAAATAGCTATAAATAAAGGTACTGAAAATAAATTACAAAAATATGGGAAATCAGCTTTGTATGGTTACTATGTTGTTTTGTATGGTTACTATGTTGCTTTTGGATACAAAATCATTAAAAACATGAGGACTGGGATATTGGGAAGGCTCAATCCTTGTAGAGTTTTTTGAGGTAAAAATACTAATTTGGGATGCATGTATGTCTGAATTTGATGATGATTAGTGTGGAGGTTAGGTCTAACTACATATGAAGATGAGTTTGGACTTGCAAAACCATGTAGTACGAAACATTAGTTATTGATCTAAAGATATGCATCTATATATGAATGTATGAAAGTGTGAAAATGAGAAAATGTAGTTGTCTATATAAAGATCATGATCGGATCATACATGGAAAATGAATTTGAACTTGTGCAAAACCTTATAAAATGTGATATGTAGTCTAGATGGTTGATCTAAGGTAATGTCTAGATGATAAAAGTTATTTATAGGCTATAAAAGTTATTTCTAGGCTATAAAATGTGGCTATAAAACGCCTTAAGGCAATGTACGATAGGGCGGAAAAGTGGAAGGAGAGAGAGAGTTGAGAGGATTAGTAGGTGGATTTTGATTTGTGGTTGTTTGGTTGGAGGGATTATGGGAGGGAATGGATATGGACGGGGATTTAAAATACCAATTAAACCACACTTTGTGTCCTCCTGCTGTTTCGGTTGCTTTTGAATGCCTCAATTAATTTTATGTTCTAGTGCATTAAAGAATGCAGGTAATGACACATATAAATCACAATAAAATTCAGAAGCAGTGGACGATTACACTGTTGCATTATGTAACAGTGTCAATTGCGTCAATTTGTTGCTATTTACTTTTGCAATCGTGCTGCGGCATACCAAGGTCTGGGTCATTTTTTTGATGCAATCGTTGATTGCAATCTAGCCATAAACCTAGATAGAAATTATGCAAATGTATGCCACTAAATTTTGGTTTGCATTTGCCAGTGAAGTATATTGTCAAAAGAGTTTTCTTCTTTCTTTCCGTGTTCATTACTTTATATGCACACAGCTCTCATGACTTTATGGAGATTTCTTACAAAGAATGAGAAGTTGTAACTTAAAAACATTTGACTTTATTTACCGTTCTTCTTTGTTTCTGTTTTCATTATGCCCAACAGTTTTTAAGTAGTGACTCCCTACTACCTGGCTCGATCGTTATTGTTGTCTTGTGGTCATTTGGCAACATTCAATATTGTTCATAGTTTCTTCTGTGACACCTGATTCTTGATGCCTCTGCTGAGATGCAAAGATTATTACCTCTCTATGGTATGTATTTAATGTGTGCGTGTGTTTATTTCTTCCTGCAGTAACAATCTTAACTCTCCTGAATTACCTCTTGCAGAATCAAGGATTTTAGTTGGCCCTCCTAACATTTTGTTCTTCTACCATATTATGGCTTGGTTTCTACAGTCATGCTATTTTTTCCAGTCATTACATTATGGGATCGAATTTTTTGTTGAAAATAAGTGCTAATTGTTTCTGAGATCATACTTAAATTCCATGTCCATGTCTTGGTTGAGTTCATATGAGTTATGGAGTTTGCGAATTTCGTATAGTTTGAATGACACTTTATTGCAAAATATAAATGCAGGGGTTGTAAAACAAGTCCCAAAATCAAGAAAGCATATTATAAAGCAGCTCTAAAACATCATCCGAACAAGGTTTCGGCTTCAGTACCGAGCATTTTATATTTATTTAGTCCTTCTTGAGTTATTGTTTGCTGATTAATCCCTCTTACTTTGGTAAGATTCAGGCTGGCCAGATCGCTGCAAGAAGGGATAGTGAAGAGACGAGGCGACTGGGGGAGGAAATCTCCCAACAGGTTCACAATGATGCAGACCGTCTTTTTAAAATGATTGGAGAGGCAAATGCAGTGCTTTCAGAACCGGATAAGGTTTGTCATCCTACTGGACTCGAGATGTTTATTCAAAAATGTTGGCAATGTTAAGAGCCCTCAACAACTCTTCTCTGATTTTAATTTTTCGTATTTCTTTTGTAAACAACGGAGAACTTATACCCCTTTTTCTGTTAACAGCGCAGTGAGTATGATCTTGAGGAGAAACTAAGACAGCCAAGAAAAGAAGCGGAAGCAACTAGTCTGAAAAACAAAGTTCGTACTATCGAAGATCACATGAATGGTAAAGATAGAACTTAGGTAAATCCATGAAAACAGTTCCTGTAAAGTCAATAGATTAAAAATCCATATGTCTATACTAATTCTGGGCTATGCGTCGAACTTGGACAGTATGAACAAGAGCAAAGAGCATGGTTTTGCGGGGTTCAGGAATTCAAAGACGTCATTTGTTTCTAGCTTACAAGAATGTTCCTTGATTTCAGTTACGGAGGGTGATTAATGAGAGAAGCAGAGGGTTCTCTTCATGTTGTGTACTTTGCCTTTGTGTCTGGACAAGAACTGACTGTTTCTTTTGCTGACTGTAACCTGAATAAAAACTTATCAATATCAAATGCCTGAAAAAGCCATTTCCTTAGAATTCTGATAGAAGAATTCATTTTTCAATGAAGTTATATCTGTTGTCCCGATCATAGTTGAACACTTCAAAAATCTCCATATTAAGAAACTAATATAAAACATTGAAATGATTTCTAGTCTACCTCATTTGGTACCTATTATACTCCTCAAACTCCTAAGTTAGGCTTATAGCAACACAGTTTAGAGCTTGGAAAGTAACCAAGCTAGCTCATCATCAGAGACCTTTAGTTCAATGCATGCTCCGAGTGAAGTAGCCAGTCTTGCCGCTAACTGATGCTTACACTAGACAAAAGGAAGAAACAAACCATCAAACATGAAAACATTAAGGGGGAAAAGTTATGAGGATATTAGTAACTTGATTAATGAATAAGCAAGAGATAAATCTAATCTCACTCACACAAAGCTGTTCTCCTCTGTTCACAGTGTCGTAAAAGAATGAATAACAGGCACAAAAGTGCTCCGGGAAGCAAAAGTACTCCTCCTTCCTCCTGGATTCTCCCACAACCTGATAAACAAACGACATAAAGTAAGGAACCCGTGTTTTGTAAGTAATTTCTCAAGATTTTTGAGTTTTGATTGAATTTAGACAAAGTCTTGAGAACAATATCTCACCCTTTAAGCAAACTATATTTGAAGTAGCATTGGTGAACTTCCACAGTTAATCGAATGAATGTCGGATTGCTTCAAGAAAATGAAGAGGAAGAATGGGGACAACAAGATTGTACCTGAAAGATGGAGCGTCCGCTAGGTTGTCCTGAAATCCTCTTGACACCTCTTTGATCCACAATCCTAGTTGCTCGCTCAAAGTTCTTTCCAAACAAGAAATTTAAACTGAATTTCAAGTAACAAACACCAAAAGTTAAAAGCCACTCCAAGGAACCCAAAATACGACCAAATAACAAGAAACTTGAGACAATTTTTACTTACACGGAGAGCTGCTCATCTGTCACTGTCCAATTTCAAATGGTTTCCTCTCATCAAATGTGGAAACGAAACAAAACAAAACAAAGGTGTGCATCATTTATAGATACGTATGTACAAGAGCTCAAGCAAATGGGTACAAGAAGAAGGTACTGGAAAGAGAAACTAGTACCTAAACCAGTTGATTCAACTTGTTTCCACACAGTCTCTGCCACCAAACGACTAGAACTCATTCTGTCTCTGCTTCAGCTTACATCAATGCGAATTTTGCTATCAACAACAGTAAAGTCTCAAAATCACTGAGAGAGCATTTGAAAGGTCCTATTCATTCGGGTTTAAACGACTACATTGTTAACATAAAACATTGAATCACCGTTCCGTTCCATTTGAGACTGTAGTCCACATGTTCGTATTAATGCCAAAACCAAAAATGGCCCGCAAGTGAAACGCATAAGAACCAATCTAAACTCGGGAAAAGTTCGTGCTATAGCCAATTAAAATAAAATAATACATTCCTACATCTTAGTATACAATAAGTTTCCCATTACCAATGGTCAGGTTGGGCTTTTCGTACCTGAGGCCGATAATCACACCTAGGTTCCCAGGAGACCCATTTGATATATGTATTCGTCTTTAAAGGTTAGCTGGTGGTGGTACAAATAGTTGCAGGCGTAACTTGGAAATCATCACATGTATTGTGACGATATAAATGGTCTTAACTTAACTCGTAAGTTCGAATTTTAGAGGGGGGGTCATAAGTTTCAATGTCCCACTACTGTGTCCCATTTTCAAAAGGAAAGGAAAGTGTTCGGAAACAAGACTACTGAGTTTTTCCTCGTACTAAAACCGTTGAAGCAGTCAACGCGTTTCATTTATACCCTTTTTATTACGTTCTGTGCTTTTGATAATCGTGATTGGATTAACTTTTACTTTCTTTTTTTTTTCTTGGACCAACTTTTTATTTAGACATTTTGTTTTGAAGGGATAAAATCATTTTTATACCTCTGTATTTTGAGTGTTTGTTTAATTTGTATCTTGTATCGTAAATAAAATCAATATTCACATTCACATTTTAAATTTGTTACAAATTCATACCAAATTCCCAAATTAAAAAGATCAGCTGTGTTATTCAAAATGTAAAGGTCAATATTGATATTATCCAAAATATAAAGTACAAATTGAGGTATAAAAATGACTTTTATCCCTATGTTAAACAAGAACAGAAAAACAAAATAATTTCCAGGTCTTTCCTATTTTTTCAAGTGAAATTAGTCATCTAAACTAAATATTTTAATCAAAAACTGTTCAAAAAGAGCACGACTTGACGAGGACTACAACTACAAACAGAAACATTGAACAATAAACTGGACTTAGTTAATTGCATACACCATCCTTAGCTGTACCGAAGACTAATAAAACAGCACCAGCAAGAATACGACTTTCATGATATATATGACCACCCTATTTCGAGAAAATGATAAAAACCAGAATCCAACAATGAAGAGCTTACTTTTGTGGACAAAAACTCTTGAAAATTGCAACGACTGATGGACCAAAAGAGACACTTAAAAACTTATCGTCATAAGTTGCAAACAAATACTTATAATAAGATTATGATAAAAGTTACAAAAAAATGGTATTTGATCTTCTGGAATTCGCTTTCGCCTTGAATAAGGCAAAAGTTTATAAACTAATTAAGAAATTGCATAAACCCCCGAATGCTAAACCCTGTAAGAGCTTGCCATCAACAACCAGTCAGCATGTATTAGTAACCTCAGATATCTACAAAGATTGTGTGTACTTGTGTAATTTTCTAATTTATTTTTTCACTCATATAATCCCTGATCCCTCCAACCAGTAAGAAGATGATCATTCTGATTCTTAACTATTAATAATATAAACCTTCCCCAAAAATGTCAGTTTTCACACTTCCAAAGGATTTTCTTTGTTCAAGAACCGTGTCTAAAGATCTTCTTCTAATCCATCTGCACTCAGTGAGTAGATGTCAACAGGTGCAGTTGTGGAGCCAGCAGTATGGTGTTTAAAACTGCGCTTTGAGGAACCTTCATGGTGATCAAGAAAGACTACAACAACAGTAATATCATCATGGAAATGACGCCTTATTCCTTTGTCAATTTTCTTTATGTCATCATATCTCATCTCCCTCTTCTTAGCAGCCTCTTGAAGAGCAGCCCTTACCAATCTCTTTGCAATTCCCTGCAAATCAGTAAACCAGTTATTAATAGAGCTCATCAACTTGAGTGAATGATTCTCAATGTTTGAAATATATTAGTCTTATATTCGATAAATATACTGCTACGCGAACAAAATCAAGAACTGATACCCCAAATCTGCCAAAACTAGAAACTTACAGCTCTGGGGTTTTTGAAAACAATCTCTACAGCTGCCTGATCGCTCAACTGTTCCCAGAGGCCATCTGATGCAAATATTAGGAATAAATCCTGCGGTCTAAGCTCTCTTACAAGGATTGAGGGTTCTGCTGTCATTACAGGTCGCTTCAGAGGAATAGGGTTTCCAAATTGCTGGAAAATTGGGTCTCTGTAAAACTCAGGCTTCTTCAGGTAGACATCACCAATAGACCTTGACACCTAACAAAACAAAAAAGACAGATCATTCTCTGCATCACATTATTAACATGACAAATTGCCTAATCTTATCTATAAGAAATGAGATAAATTTTGCTCAATCTAATACATTGAATCAATGAGCACATCTGAACGTAGAACAATAACACACTAATTGTTTTAAAATCAGACTTTCATACAAACATTATTTTCTTCATTATGTTAGTTTTCTCTGTTCTGGCTTACAACTCATGTTAAACTAGCAAAAACAGAATAAAACTGTGGAAGAAGCACAATATACCTGAATAATGCCCTTTATTCTCCAAACTCCACGGGTATATACTACAATATGAGAATCATCAGGATGTAGTGCTTCAACCTCCTTCCTCACCTCCTCAACCCCGACATTATGATCGGTTGACAACCTCTCCGCCACTACCGAATTTTTCTTGCTCTTGGAATCTTTCCAGCCGAGAACCGCTCTGGAGTCTCCGAGATTCGCCACGTACAGAACATCATTCGAAATAGCACCAACAAGGCAGCATGACCCAACTGATGCTATTTGTGGTCTTGCCGCCAATGAACGCTTCACCAAACGCAAGAATTCCTCTTCAGTTGCACTGAATGCCTTCTTTATAACATCCGCTGACAACCCTCCTTGCTCTATAGAAAACTCTATAAAATAGAATAAAAACAACACCATCAAAGGCCACCCAAATCTCCAAAAGATTCTTTGCTCGGCCAAGACAACCCAGAAAGAACTTTCTCTATTCCTTTTAGAAACTTCATAATCAGAACCTAACCCAGTTCTTCAAACACAAAAACAAACCATACCCAGTTGCATTTTCAATCAAAAATCATAACAAAACTACACGAAAATCTACAATCATGGCTATATATGTCTGAATTTGATCACGAATATATCAGAGTGAGCAGACCATAACCAAAACGCCTTAAAGAGAATAGAAAAGGGGGAGAAAATTACTCTGTAAATAAGGGAAAAGATGTTTGTTCACGAATCTAGAAGCTTCAGGTCCGCCATGGCCGTCGTAGACACCAACATAGATACCAGAGGGAGAAGTGAAAACCTGACTCTGATCCTCGAGGCTAGAATTGGCCTGAACGACGGCGATCGAGTAGTCACCAGCGGGGTGGGGCTTCAAGTCCGTGTGCCATAGAAGACCATCACCGCCGCCGCCACACCAGCGGCCAAAGCACCGTTCCAATGGCCGATAACACGACCGAAGCATCATCTTCGTAGTCCGCTAGATACTCCAATGGTTTTTTCCTTTTTTTTTTTTTTTTTTTGGGTTTTTGGTGGGTGTGTGTGTGAGGAGGGTTTAGGAGAATGTGGGTTTGGGTTCGTTAGGTAGAAGAAAATTTCGTAAGAGAGAAAAAGAGAGAAAGCGTGTGTGCAGAGAGGTGAAGAGTGGTGTGAAGAGAACGAAAAGTCGCCGCGTCAAGAGGAAGGAAAGGAATATATGTACCATTCCCATTCCCATTCCCATTATACCCTCTCAAATACTCTACCGCGTATTTAGTAATTATTACCCAACAACACTAACACTACTGCTCCCAAAAATAAAAAATAAAAAATCAACACTCTCTAACACTAGCACTAATCTAAAAGTCTTAAAGGCTCTAAACTAGGGAGCCTTATGCTACATTTCAGTCTTCCATCTTTGTAGACCTCACCTCACCTAACCTAAACATGTTTGTTGCATTTCAGCGTCTATTTTTGTGAGCCTATAGTATGGGACTTGTATCTATGAGGTTGAGGTATCTATTACATCTCAGTTAGTCAGTTGTCTGTCTCAGTGGGGACCCGTATCAATGGACGAAGTCTTAGGACTAACTATAGCATAACTATAGCAGTGTGCAGTGTTGATGATATCTTATTTTCATAAGAAAAAAAATTTAATTTTCTTTTCTTTTTTGGAGAAATGTTCTTTGGATATTTTTTTTAGAAAGTATTATCAGGAGAAATGCTAATAGGAGATTTGTTCTCTTTTTTTCCTATTAAATATGAATTTTTCTATGAGTATTGGCGTTTGTCTAATCTAGATTGTCCATTGTGTATTATAAAATGAAATTTGGGTAGAAATTACACTAATAGATGATCCATATTCACTAACCCCCTGTGCTTTGCCTTCCAAAGAAAAAGACAATTAAAATGGTTTTTGTTTTTTTTCTTTTCCTATTTTTTTTCCTTGTACCTATTATAATTTTTCTTTTTGACTTTTATAAACTGTCTATCGTAGTGTTGAAGCTTTGCATTAAATTGTATTTCAATCATGACCACGGTTTTTGCCACCCGAATCGCAATTCCAGAAAGGTCATTCAATACATGGTTTAAGAAATTTTTTCTAATATTTCTTTCTTTCTTTCTTTTTTTGGTCTAAATGGAGGAACGGAATGGGAAAATTGTGTAGAAAGAAACTTTTGTATGAAATTTGAAAACCAAAGGGGTAACAAGCTCTAAAACATATATATATATATGTATATATTTCTAGAAAATTTAATTTATTCCTTGAAATACAGAAATTTCTCCAAGAAAGTTAATAAATACATAGCTATTTTATAAAAAAAACAAATTTACATCGCTCTTATCACTTCAAACTATATGCAAATAACACTAACAGGAGGATATATTTTGTCTTTTGTAATAATTGCTTAATGGGTCACTTTTCTCTTTGAATGTGGTCTACTTTGTTTTTGCTTCTCAACTACATAGGCGTTTCATAATTCATATAGCTTCTGTCAAAAGATGAGAGCTGGATCCTCTGTCCAGAAATCCTCTCTTATTTCCTGTCCAGCAAATGAAAAAATGACATGTCTTAAACCCTTCTTTATCTCATCTTAGTTATCTAACGGAAGGATGCTCCATTTATTTATTTAATAATAATAATTAAAAAAAATCAAAACAAAAAATGATGGTCCGTCTCCTTCTCTTAATCCCAGATCTTTGATTACAATATTATAATAGAATTCTGAAATAAAGATTTATGATTTCTGGGTGCTTTGGTTTTTGCAGAATCGGGGATTTTAGGAATGGAGAAGAAGCGTTTGAGGAATAGAAAAATACGGGTATTGGTAGAATGTTGATTGCCGTTTAGGAAAAACTCTTACAAACTGCAAATAACAAAAACCATAGATCAAAGGTTGAAGAAAGAAGACGAAGGCAGGTGCTTGGTTTTTTTTTTTTTTTTATATATATTAATCCTCATAGATCGAAAGAGCACGTGGTGGAGGGGGGAGAGGGGGAATTAGTGACATTGTCATTTTTCAATTCGATAGACAGAAAATGAGACAGGTCTTCTCGAGAGAGGATCCACCTTCCAAAAGATGCATGCAGCCAATGACAATAGAATGCTCATCTTTTCCAAGGCATCGTCGGCAGTTGTAGTTACTATCTCTCAAACTCATCAATAAACCATATATTGGTAATTAACACTAATATCTATCCAATTATCAATTCTGTATCCAAAACGCTAAAACCCTTTTCACTTCAATTATTTCAAAAATGTAATTGTTGATACAGAAATATAATAGCTGGCTTTTGGGTGTCATTTATCACTGGTTTATTAGTAATCTTGGAGAATTCTCAAAACCTTATTATGCAATCAGCGACCTCACTAGTGGTTGACCACAACATTGACTAAGCGCGTAAGATATCATTTTGCCCGATTATCATTAGAAATTGGGAAACTCATCAAATAAACAATCTTTGTATTTAATTACGATTTATTATGAAAGTCTGAAGAACCATTAATAACATTTTACGCTATGTGATTTGTCATGTTTTCATTGGTGAATTAAAATTGACACTAATACGTTTAATAGAATTTAAAAATTGATAACTCATGAGTGACTCGTGTCGCATCACATGGCATTAAGAAATGGAATTAAAGTTATAATTGCAAACATTCCTATAAATAAGAACTCAATCAACATTATTCATGTTTTTGGTGCGATATAATAATTCGGCACCTCGGTCTTAACAAAAACCTCTCTCCTCAACAAATTAAAATGACAAAAATAAGAAGTTCAAAAAAAAAAAAAGACAAAAATTTACAAGAAAATTGCGTTTTTCTGATCTAACGGATAACAAAAGTCCAAATTATTCGTTCACCATATGACCGAGTCCAGTTTGGGACCAATAGGAAAGGACGATATAAACCAATTAAGAAAGACTTTGAGACTTTTGTTTGGTAATCGAAATGGTTTGTTGTCTTAGTGGTCCTTTGTTGAATCGACCTAAAGTCAAGTTCGAGTGATTTGACTTGTACGAAGCCAACCACAAACCTCAAATATGAAAAGGAAAACTAATTTATTCAATATTCTATGGCCTAAAAATAGTTATCCAAAACTTAAGAGTAAATTAATGCATGCAATAGAGGATTCAGAAATAGGATTGGAAAAAATTGCTAATCTTGGTAATGAATGTGGAGTTTCAATGAAATTCACACTCACACGCTCTTATGATTAATAAGCATTCTTTGCCTGCAATCTAGATTTTTCTGAAAAATGCGCATTGATGGTCCTTGCCAAAGAAAACCGTGTGAAGCCTCTCATTTACAGGTTCAATAGAATTCCTTTTTCTTCATCTATCGTTGCATGTTCTATACGAGACCTTTTATGCCTAGCCTAAAACACGAGGAATGCACACCTCTCGATTCCGAAACCATAAATTTTGTCACAGAAATATACATGATAGATTCTAGTCCCAAGGGTTCACATGTGGTACCATGAACGAAAGAAAAAAGTGCTGAACTTACAGAACAAATATCTAAAAATTCACAAATCATTGGGAATGATATATCTAAAAATTCACAAATAATTGAGAATGGTATAAGATGACTATCATCGATAAGAATTTGGTTAGCACAATAGAATGATATTTATTATGCTATTGAAATTGTAAGTTGTTACTTATCCGATCCAGAACCTGAACGTAGAATTATAGTCAAGCGTACTTTTAAATATCTTCAGAGAAATAAAAACTATACGCTTGTCTATTCTAGAGAAAGATCTGACTTTCGTTAGATATATTAATTTGAATGTACGATCCGAAAGAATCAACCTCTTGTTATGTGTTAACCCTAACAAAGAGACGTGATAATGAGTAACATAGCCTTAGTAGAAGAACCTTGCTAACCTATTTACTAAATCTTTGGCAATCAAAATATTTGAGGATTACCTTAAAAGAATGAGACTACATCTGCTTTAAAAGGGCAAGTGAGAGATTGTTAGAAATATGCCCTAAAAAACAGATTTTTTATTTGGCATTTTAAACAATGTTTATTGGATTTAAATGTTATCTGCAGTGTATTGATGTACAAAAAAAAAAAAAAAGAAAAACAGAAGGTACATTGATAGTATCACATGTTGATTAGCAAGCCCCAAAACTTACGTTACAGAAACAACAAGGGCAAGTCAAAACCATCTCAACAAAGACTATAAAGACTTCATGGTTCCTTTCCTTACAACGATGACTCTTCGACAGCAAGGACAATCCCCACGAATTCGAACCCAGGGACCCAAGCAAACAGCATGGAATCTGTGATGACAAGGCAAACAGATGAGCCGATCACCGTGGATGAAACTCTCCAGGCATATACTGCAATCCTGGGGTGCTTTTGAGACAGCATCTTCAGCACTGGTTTCCTCGCCACTAAAAAGTTCCAATTGCAAACTAGACAAAGCCTCTCGAGTAAGACCACGTGGCTTCTCATTCTCTTCTTGCAAGAGTTGCAGCCTTACAGTTTGGGAGCTCAAGTCAGTAGGTGAGGAGTTATCAGTTGACCAAACTGTTGAATTTTCAGTGTCCCAATCCCTTGCATCAAAAGGACTTGAGTCATCACCAGGCCCTATCCCACCACTGTTGATGTTAGAAGTACTTCTGCCATGCCTGAATGAAATCGAAAGAAACCGGGTAAAACACATCAGACAACCAAGGAGGCAGATCAACAAAGCTAAAAAAGCATGAGACAGATTCTTGTGAACAGGTAACTGAAGCAAAATAACTATCAAATGATAAGTAGGACACATTAACTTATCAATAAAAAGAAAGAACACAAAATCTTCTGAAGTCAAAAGAACAATGAAAAATAAAAAAAGGACCACATATTTTGGAGAAGAAATTAACTTCTTATAGGAGTCTTTTAATCTTTTGGCTTGAATCTTATAAAGGAACCTACAGGTTTGAAACTTGACATATAAGGCATGTTTATCAGTTTATATATCTGTAATGAAAAAAAAAAAACCGTAAATGGGACAGGTTTGGAGAGGAAAGCAAAGGAATCGAAAATTGATTTATCCCTTCTAATTGCTTTGGTAAACTAGTGAATAGATGGAAAAGAAAAACACTTCCCTAATTTACATGCCCTTTACAGTCCATTACGGAATAGTTAACATGGCCATAAAACAACGATTTTGATGACCAAAACCCACTTTTGGGTATGGAGTAAATTATGATTGAATTCAGTGAACTTTAAACTAGGCACTGTTATTATCTTTTAAGAAGTACCTCACATTATATTGATCTAAAATCTACACTGCCATATATCACCTACCCAGGTTCCAAACTGACCTGCTTCCATAGAGAGGAACCCCTCTCAACCTCTCACGAAGCCTAGCCCTTGCGAGAAGCACAGCTCCAGGGAGCCTTTCATTCGCAGTCACCGCTGGCCTGCTTGTACCAATAAAATTTTCTGAATCAATTCTATTACTGGAAACAAATTGGCCTGTACTCTCCTCAAGTCGAAATGCCGAACGGTCCTGAACAATAAATGCCATGTATGAAAAAACCCAGTAGGCTTAAGAAAAAAGAATGCAATGTCAATATCAATATCAATATCAACATCATCATCAACTGATACGTATTACAGAACACCATTATAACAGATACCCCAAATTTAAGAATCGATAGCTCGAGGTCCCTCTACATAACATATGTACTTGAGTCTCGGAAAATAGAACTACTTAACAAACACCAAATAAAACACAATGCCAAGTCAAAACGTTCTCTCAATCCATTATGTGAAAAGGGCACATATCAGACTGGCCCAATAACCAGTATACTTAACCAAGAAGAGCATTATAGCATGTTCCTTAATAGTCCCACTCGATACCTTACTTAAAAGGAAAACCCCATAACCAGTAACGGGCTATTGAGATCTCTGAAAGTGTTCTTGATATTTTGGTGAATTTTTACCATAAAAACAGAAAATCGTCACACCCAAAACCCCTTGCTCCCAGTCCCGGTTCCGAAAATCCTAAAGTTAGGTGAATTTTCATGCAGTAGCACAAATCATAGACATTTTTCTTTTTCTTACAAAATGTGTCAATAATCTCAATAATCAAAATTAAAAGACTAATTAATAAGAAATACCTGATTAGCGACCCGGTTGTAGATGTGGCGGGCGTGAGGGTATCGCCGGAGGGGATCGCAGCCGTCCAAATCATGTCGGTGATTACTAGTATTACCACCACTAAATTGGTGATGGCGACGATTCTGGTTGGGACTGTTATGAAAATTTCGATCGGGAGGAGGAACAGAATCGAGCCCCAGATCGGGGTTGCTCCGGCCGAAACGGGACCTCCTATTGTAAAATAGCTCCGAAGCGCTCGTCATGCACACGAAACCGTGTAACCAGTGCCCTAAACTCTCTCCGATTTTGCCCTAATTTAATGAGAAAAAAAAAACGAAGAAAGAGATAAGAAATTTCTCTGAGACTCTGGGGAAGATCAGTGGTGAGCTTCCATGGAAGACTCTTCCTTGGGGTCAAGATTTTTTTCGGGAAGCTTTCTATTTCAGTGGATCTTTCTTTTAGGAGAAGATGAGGATGATGGAGGGCTGTGATCAGGCCACGTGTCGATCGACTAGTCGTGTGGGAATCCGAGGCGTTGGATTGAGATGAGTATTTGTGGGGTCCATGTGGACTGATGCCGGTTTACGGATAATGACGTTTCGAATGTGGTCGCGGGTGAGCTTTTCGCGCCATGAAACGGTGTCGTATTTTTCATGGAGTATGAGAATTTTAATCAACTATTATGCTTAACAAGATGTGCATATCAAATTTAATATATTCTTATTTGGGGAAAATCTAATTCTTGTGCGCATTAATTTTCTTGTTGGATTCTTTTTTCTTTTTTTTTTTCTTTTTTTTTTCTTTTCGTCTTTTTTAATTGAGGACATATTGGATTCTTCTTGTAGTCAAACGTGTTGGCTTTCAAGTACAATGGACAATGTCATTAGCTACTCAAAAGAGGAAAGCTTAATCTAGTGTAAATAATATAGAATATATATTATAGATTAAGAATATCAACACAAAAGAGATTGATGAAAGAAAGAATTTGAATGAGTTATATAAACTCTTACAAATGTCTTTATTTATAGACATTGATGAATGAATTACAACCATTCATTACTTTAAGTAAATCATAGCCACTTGTTTATTTAAGTAAGGTATATCCACATATTTGTTAGAGTAAATTATAGTCACATATTTTACTTGGCTAAAATTACTTCAAACCACGTCCACAAATTTATTTGATTAAATCTCTACCGTTCAATGTATTTTTGGGCTTGGATTTGGGCTTATAAAATGCTCTATCATAATGTGTATCCAAATACAAAGGTCCATAATACTCTTCCTTGGATGTCCTTTATACAAGAATGTGCCTTGTTAAAACCTTAATAGAAAAAAAAACTCTGACAGAAAAAAAATCCAAGTGCAAGAAAAAGAGTACACCATTATTGTTCTTGTTATGCTTTGAAAAGTGCCTCATTAAAAACTTTACTAGGAAAACTCAGCGGGACAAAACCTTGGCTAAGGAAAAAAGAGTACATGCGTAACTATCTCTCCCTCATCACTAATTCACTTGAAAGTTCACAGAAGATCTTTGAGTTGACGTATTCCAATTTTGTGTACCAATTTCTCGAATATTATGGTAGGGAGTGATTTGGTGAATATATCTGCTAAGTTGTCACTGGAGTGAATTTGTTGAATATCTATATCACCTTTCTTTTGAAGTTCGTGTGTGAAGAACAATTTGGGTGATATATACTTAATTAGTTCTATCGCCTTTGATATAATCGCCTTTAAATTGAGCAATGCATTCAGCATTATCTTTGTGTATCATAGTTGGAATCGGTATGATGGAAGTTAATTTGCATGTTTCTTGAATATATTGAATAATGGATCTCAATCATACACACACTCGGTTTGTCTTATGAAGTGCAATTATTTCAAAATAATTCGAGGAGGTAGCGGTGATAGTTTATTTCGTAGATCGCCAGAATATTGCTGTGTCACTACTGCTAAATACATAACATGTCTGGGATCGAGCTTTATGTGGGTCGAACAAGTATTCTGCATCTGCAAACTAGTTAATTGTGATATAGATTTATTAGAATAAAATAAACCCATGTTAGTCGTTCCATAGAAATAACGAAATATTTGTTTAACTCTTTTCCAATGTCTTTGAGTTGGAGCAGAACTATACCTTACTAATAAATTAACAGAAAAAGATATATCGGGTCGAGTGCAATTAGCAAGATACATAAGAGATCCAATTGCACTTAAATATGGTACTTCAGGACCAAAAATTTCTTCATTATCTTCTCGAGGATGAAAAGGATCCTTATTTACATCAAGTGGGTGAGCTTTATCCATATAAAATCTTTTGAGGACCTTTTCTATATAAGTTGATTGATATATAAGTATACTATTTAGTAAATTCTCGATCTAGAGGCAAGACAAAATTTTGTTTTCCCGATATCTTTCATTTCGAATTCTTTCTTTAAATACTCTATTATCTCATTAATCTCTTTAGGAGTCCCGATGATATTCAAATCATCAACATATACTACAATAATAGCAAATCTTATTTTTGAGCTCTTAATAAAGATGTATGGACAAATATAATTATTCACATACCCTTTATTCAAAAGATATTCACTAAGACGATTGTACCATATGCTTCTAGATTGCTTTAATCCATATAAAGACCTTTGTAATTTTATTGAACACATTTCCCGAGGTATTATACTTAGTACTTCAGGTACTTTAAATCGATCAGGGATCTTCATATAAACATCATTATCAAGTGACCCATTTAAATATGTTATTACAACATCCATCAGATGCATGTTAAGCCCTTCAGAGACTGCTACACTAATTAAGAACTGTAATCTTATCTCATCTACCACAGGAGAACATGTCTCCTAATAGTCTATTCCTGATTTTTGTGAGAAACCTTGTGCCATAAATCGTGCTTTGTATCTCACGATTTTATTTTTCTTATTATGTTTTCGTACAAAGACCTATTTGTACCATACTGAATTCACATCTTTAAGTGTTTGGACAATAGGTCCAAATACTTCTATTTTCCCAATAGATTTTAGTTCTTCCTGAATTGTGTCTTTCCATTTCGACTAATCATTTCTATGTCGACATTCTTCGATGGATTTTCTTTCAAGATCATCACTTTCATTCATTATATTAGTAGCTATTGTATATGCAAATATATTATCGACAATAATTTTATCGCAATTCTATTCCTTTCCTAAGCTAACATAACTTGTTGAGATCTCTTTATTTTTAATATTATCATGTATCTGAACCTCTTCTGGAGTTATTTGTTTAGTTATGTCAACTATTTGTTTTGACAACGCGATTATTTCTTTAGGAATATCGTCATTTTTAGGATGGCCAATTTATGTAATATATCTCCTTTTCTTCCTAGGGATTTTATCTTTAGTGCTTATTGATCTACTACGCTTCATGTGTGCCTTAGACTCACTTGCTATTATGCTCAAAGATTGTCTTACAGGGATATCAATCTGAGCTGGGGCATTTATAACTGGTACATGTGAATTAGTCACTCTCTTTATATATGTGAATGCATTAGGTAATTGATTTGCAACATTTTGTAAATGTATAATTTTGTGAACTTCTAGTTCATATTTGCTAGTGCAAGGATCAAAATGAGATAATAATAATGCATTCTATAAAATTTTAAGTTGTTTTTTCAACTGTTACTTTTCTCCCCCCTAATGGTAGGAATTTAGTTTCATCAAATTGACAATCAGTAAATCGTATCATAAAAACGTCACCTATCAAGGGTTCAAGATATTTGATGATAGAAGGAGACTCAAAACCGATATAAATTCCCAACTTTCTTTGAGGTCCATCTTGGTGTGCTGTGGTGGGGCAATTAGGGCATATATTACGCAACCAAAAACTTGTAGATGGAAAATGTTTAGTTCTTGACCTAAAGTAGGTTATCGTGAGGAATATTTTTTATTATTTATGGGTCTAATGCGAATAAGGGTAGTAACATGTAATACAGCATGCCCCCAAGTAGAAGCAGGTAACTTTGTTCTCATCAATAATAGTCTAGTAATTAATTGAATATGTTAATAAATGACTCAGCTAAACCATTTTGTGTATATGTGTAGGCAACATGGTGCTTAACCTTAATTTCAATTAATATATAACAATCGTTAAAAGCTTGAGATGTAAACTCACTAGCACTATCAAGATGAATAGTCTTTATTGTATAGTATAGAAATTGTGCTCTTAAACGAATTAATTTAGCAAGAAATCTCGCAAATACAATATTGCGAATAGATAACAAGCAAACAGGTGACCAACGTGTTGAAATATCTATCAATACTATGAAGTATCTAAATGGTCTATATCCTGGATGAATAGACCCCCATATATCTCCTTGAATTCTTTCTAGAAATGCAATAGACTCAACTGCAACTTTTATTGGAGATAGCCTAATAATTAATTTACCTTGAGAACAAGCTGAATAGAAAAATTCATTAGACGAAAGAATGTTCTAGTTCTTTAATAGATGTCCATGTGAGTTTTTAATAATTTTTCGCATCATGATTGACCCAGGATGATTCAGACGGTCATGCCAAAGATAAAAAACTTTAGAATCAAAATCTTTTTTGATAATCACATTGTGTGATTCAATCACACTTATAAATGTGTAATACAACCTAGAGGAAAAAGCATATAATTTTTCTAGTATTTGCTTTTAGCTAGAGATAATGGAAGTAATATAGAGACACTCTATATTGTTCTCATTTGTGATCTCAACATGATATCTATTGCAATGTATATCTTTGAAACTTAGCAAATTTCTTCTAGATTTACTAGAGAATAAAGCGTCGTTTATAATTAATTTTGTTCCTTTAGGTAGTATTATTATAGTTCTTCCAAAACCTTCAATTATTTTTGTGGTATCCGAAATTGTATTCACATTTGACTTTAATAATAATAATTTTATGAAATATTTTTTTATCTTTAAAGATTTTATGCGTTGTCGTACTGTCTACCAGACAAATATTTTCATCATTGGTTTTCAAACTAATATTAGTAAAATCTATGTTTATTTACAAATTAAAGCAAAAGAACTATAATTATTAAATGAAATACATAACTTAAGAAAAGCAATACATTATATAAATATTAAAAAGAGCACACAAGAATTACATAATCTAATACACAATAAAGTTAGATATTACTGGCCCATTATCAATTTTTCTTGGTTAGATTTTCAAAAAAGTCTGAAATTTCCAAATAGGTGAAATCCATAAGATTATTTTGTTCAATAAAGTTCATCTCTATGTTCTTTCCTTTTTCCTTCAGTGATGCTTGGTAAAGGTCAACAAGGTGTTTAGGCATACGACAAGTATGCGATCAATGTCCTCTCATACCATATCTATAGCGAATATTCTCAAGATTTTTGGTGGTTTATATTGTGAACCTTTTCCTTTTTCCTGTATCTCTTCATTATTTCCCCACTTCTGGTAGGTTATGGTTTTCTTGAAGTTTGAAGAGTTGTTATGACCATAATGATACTAAGAAAAATTTCGTCCATGACTCCTGCCACAACTACGACCTCGACCACAACCATGACCACGACTACGTCTATGGTCATACTTAGTAGTAGATACAACATTTACTTCAGGAAATGTTGTCGAATAAGTTGGATGAATTTCGTAGTTTTTCATTAATAGCTCATTATTTTGTTCAGCAATAAGTAAATATGAAATTAACTTAGAATATTTTTTTTTTAAAACCATGCTCTCGATATTGTTGCTGTAGGACAATATTTGAGGCATGAAAAGTGGAGTATAGTTTTTTTAATATCTTCGTCAATAACCTTTTCTTTACATAATTTTAACTGAGAAGTAATTTTAAATATTACTAAATTATATTTATTGACTGTTTTAAAATCTTGTAGACGTAGGTGCATCCAATCATAACGAGTTTTTGGGAGTATCACAGTTTTTTGGTAGTCATACATTTCTTTTAAATTTTGCTAGAGCATAGACGAGTCCATTACCATTAAATATTCAGTTTTCAATCATTTGTGCAAATAATGTCGAAGGAAAATCATGGCTTTTGCGCGATCCTAAGTGGATGTCATATTTCGTTCTTTAATTATTTTTCCAAGATTCATAGCATCAAGGTGAATTTCAGCATCAAGCGTTCATGCCAAATAATTCTTGCCCAAAATTTCAAGGGCAATAAATTCAAGCTTTGTGCGATTTGACATTGTGAGGACTATTATATCACAAAATATTATATAATTAGGAATAAAAAACTCATAACATGATCAATACGTGATCATAGAGAAATAAAGTACAATTACCTAATATATTGAATTAGCAATATTTGAAGATATAATTATAAACATGTATGTTATAGATGTTTGTAATCAAATATATGGACACGGAAATCTCAAAGTTAAAAGATTAATTATAAGTACATAAATATTACCACAACAATAATTTATGGTAAGTAAAATGATGATAAATAGTATTTCAAATAGCATCATATAAATAAGTAATTTCATAATGATAGGGATAGTTTACCAACATAATTTATCAAATAATTTCTATACATAGATTATTCGTGACCAAAATCATAATGTAAATATCTCATAGTGAAAACACTGAATATAAATACATGAAGTAATTCAATGCAATATTAGAATATCAAACTTTCAAATTGTTATAAAGAAAATTACGAGCACTAAAATTAGAAAGAAATAAATATATGTATATACACTATTATAGTATACAATATATATAGATATATTAAATTGCTTATGGTAGATCTCTATTAAACTGAAAAGAGAAATTCATAATGCAATGTAGTAACTAATAAAATTTTAATTCGGCGAGATTATAATGGCTAGAGGTTCGTACTGATAACGTGTTGTAAAGAATATAGAATATATATTATAGCTTAAGAGTATCAACATAAAGAGATAGATAAGAGAAATTATTCCTTAGTGAAAAGAAAAGTATTTGAATGAGATACATAAACTCTTACAAATATCTCTATTTATAGATATTAGTGAATGAAATACAACCATTCATTTCTTTGGATAGACCATAACCACTTGTTTATTTAGATAAACTATATCCACACATTTGCTAGAGTAAATTATGGTTACATATTTTACTTAGCTAAAATTACACCAAACCACATCCACAAATTTATTTGGTTAAATCTCTATCATTCAATGAATTCTTAGGCTCAGGTTTAGGCTTGTAAAATATTCCACAATAATGGACATCCAAATACAAAGGTTCATAACATAATCTTTTTTTTTTGTTAGTTTATTTTTTTTCTTTTCTTTTTGGCCCGTTATTGAACCATATTAAAAAAATGGTCCCAAACTTTATTGCAAGCAACTTATTTTAGTCACCAAAATTTAATCTTAAGAGCAATTGTACGAACTGAAAAGTTCTTTTGCTAGGGTCTAAGTAGTTTTCATTAGTAACTTCAAGATAATCATTTCATATAATGAGTATTTTTTTTTTTTTTGGTTAGGATTCAACATTTGATAAATAACTTACGTTAATAAGGACCAAGGATGAGTATTTTTAACAAATTTTATCATGTTTATGCTTTTTTTTAAAAAAAAATAAGTAACTTCATTAATGAGTAAACGCAAATATTAAATTACAAAATACTTGTAACAGAGCCATTCTAAGCTACTAACTATTAGAGAGAGAAAAAAAATATGTGCACAAGATATTGATGATGTAGAAACAATTCCATAGTGAACACAATTAAGACATTACAAGAGATACAACTTTTGCTCTTTTAAATCCACTTATACCATCTAAGTTGATTTTATAGATTAATACAATGATGCATTTTATACAAAGTTCGATTTTTGAGAATATGAATTCTTCAAAATAAAAATAGAAATGCTATTATTACACTCTTTTATACTTTCTCATCTTAGACATTGACATGTAGATCTTAATAATGATTTGTCATATTATTAAAATATGAGAATACTTATAGTGAAGTTCACATATGAAGTAGTGAAAACAAAATTGAGTGCAACATAAAATACGGAATAGAGTATTGCTAGTACTCTTTAAATCTGAATAGATAAGTTTCAAATATAGAATAATACCATAAAAAGACTACACAAATAAAAATATAAGCAAAACCTATAAAAATCTATATTTAGTAAGAGAAAACTTACATAGATCTAGATTTTATAATAGATTTTATAATGAGAGTGTTTACTTATAAACATATAGAATTAGAATAATAAATCAAAAAGATGAAAGCGAGGAGAAAAATAGAGGGGTGAGAAAAGGAATAATAATTCTTCAGTTGAAAGGACTAACAAAACTTTCAAAATTCTCATCAGAGTTTTCTATATTTTCCTACTGTTATTATTATCATTTAAGAGTTTATAGCACAAATGATCCCTAAACTATCTAATTTGCAGTAATTTATTCTTAAAGTTCTAATTGTGGCAATTTGTTAGTTATTATTTACGAAAAATATGACAAATCAAAGATGAACAGAAGTATGGAATATTTTTTTTTTCTAGATTATAGTTTTTCATAAAACCTTTAAGGAACTTTGTCATGGTCTAAATACATACAAGAGATTGTTTACCTCAACTAATGAGTCTTTCTTTCTATGTACCAAGTTTGTAACTGCAAAAGTGTATGTATACCTCTTTCTTAATCAACCTCTAAGTGAGAATCTAAGAACTCCAATGGCCTCCAATGGTTGCCCCAAGAATTTCTCTCTCACTTTTCTCTCGCAGCTGCCAAAGTAATGTTTCAGTCAAAACTGAATGTAACCCACAAAGAAAGGTGGAGGATGAGTCTCCATAGGGTGAAATTTGGCCAACTTTAGGGGATGGGCTGGCCGAATTCTACTACTCTATGGAGCAGTGTGGTTGGGCCCAAAAGGCCCACCACTCCAATTTAGCCTTTCCTACTTTGTGTCTAACTCTCTAAAAAATTATTTGAGCCCAATTTGGTTAATCTCATCCAGCACAAGATGTTGGTGTAGGTTGGGGACTCAAATGGACCTATTTAATTCAAGTTCCGGTAGACAATGACCCAGTTACAATTAACTCTTAATAGAAGTGAGCTTGTACTATTAGTTATGGACTTATTCAACTAAATGTCTAAACTGCACTCTTGAATTAAATAAATATCACAAGGTACCTTATAATTAAAATTATGTTCATTAGATAATTAATATTTGCATGTATATCATCACATGAATACCGATAATTGAAGCTAGATAAAATTACCGTTTTATCCCTCCAATTATATCTTTCAATTCATTGATACAAGACTATATCTAATGGATGACCATACTTACAGAAAGTCTTCAATTAATAAATCCAATTTTAGTAATTACTTCGCTAAGGTTTAAATTATTCAAATTCCTATAGCTCCTCAAGATAGTATTCACTTCTCTATATAATAGAATTGTGGATTCCATACCTATAAGTATATGTTCTCAATACCCATAATAATGCATTACCAAAATGTCAGGGTCTAGATCGTCAATTTCTTGATCCATACCTTTTAACATATCAAATAATACAAATTATAAATATGGGTTCATCACTTATTTCACGATTAAAAAAGACATGCATTAATTATCAAGTTTGTGAGAACATGTTCTTATTAACGACACTTATTACAAGAATATATTTTATATGTTCATTGTTCAATGTTTACATGCTAAGACTTTTTGCACATGATCATATACCAATATAGATTAAGACATACTATAAATACACAAAGTCTTCTAATACGATCCAAGAGAAGTGTCTAGCTTTTAAGTGTCTAGTTTCTCTTATTAGTTGTGAACAGTCTTATTTGATTTAATTAGAGAAAATATGTCGTAATTTTAATAAACAACTTTATTAAAATATTTCTCTAATGAATAAATCATAGAACCTTTTGACATTTACTACTATACCAATAATCAAAATATTATCACAAATACTATGCATGAAATGTCATTTATTAAATATCCAAAATATTCAATAAATATCCATAAATAATAAATACTTTTTGGGTATAATCCTAACACAATTAAGTTCCTGAACTTTCCAATTTGAAATAATTTAGTTCTTGGATTGTTTAAATTACAATATGGTAAAATTTATGACAAAAAACACATGTAAAAAGCATGTTGTAGTATTTAAAAATGTATTTTAAGGAAAAATGAACTAAACAAATAGATTTGGAGATAATGAAATATATATTATTTATATTTTTTAGTATTCTTGAAGCCGTAAATTTAGAGAAAATTTGTCTGTAATTGTTCATTTTTATGTTTAAAATTCCTAAATTACTTTTCAAATGTACTTTCAGATGCTATCATATGCCTCTCACGTGTATTTTTGCTTTAGAAATTTAATCGCTGATTATAATTTAGACAATCTAGAAACCAAATTACTTCAAATTGAAAAATCCAGAAGCTTAATTAATTGTCATAATTTGAAATTTTATGACCAAATTACCACTACTTGGATAGTTCAAGACACCATTTGTGCCATCAACGATTAACTCCTATTGTTATTATTATTATGGTTGTTATTATATTATTATTATAATAATTATTATTATTATTTTGAGGAAGTTTTGCTACTGATTTAAAAGTTTAAAATCAAACAAGATATAATTTGGTATTATTTAGAGGACAATTGTTGTATATAACTTTTGCTTGAGCATTCGGATTCCCTACCACAAATAATCTTGGGCACCTCATTACGAAGCAAGAAACAAAGCTAACTCTTCCTAATTAATACTTAGGACAGCGCCATTACAGATCAGAATATATAATGAGGAGACGTAGATTATTTAATGATGGGACGTGGAGAGTGGAGACTGTTTGCAATTGGGACAAATATGCCAAACATTTACAATCAGGACAAGAATATTTACAAGTACTAAGTTGTTTTTTTTAACGAAATTCCGAGCACAATTTGTTCAAAGTAATATTTTCTCATTTTGTAAAAGAATTGAATAAAAAATCTAAGCACAAAATGATTTGTTTTTAGAAAGAGAAATTTAAGTGGATGATTAATATTTTAAATTTAATTAAATAGATGTTCATTTTTTAAATTTTATATTAAATATCCAGATATATATATTTTTATATTTAATACCTATATTTATCTATCAATTTCAGTTATTATACTAAAATATATTAAATATATGATATATACAATTTTACACTTAGTATATATATCAGATATTTTGTTATAGTATTTAATAAAAAAATATTTATTTAAATTAGATCTAAAATTTAATCACATTTCTATAAGTCCTTTTAAAAATCATTTGTTGTACCTAGAAAAACTTGATTAGAATAACTCTTTTTCATTATCAGGTTTTACACAAAAAAAAAAAAAAAAGAGCGAAGAACAATAATTGCGTTGTGTTATGACCTTCGATGTGGGCCCCACAACATAATTCACGTGTACTAATAGATGGTTTTAGTTGATCAGATACTTCTGATTGAAAACGGTCATAATTGGTCGATTAGATGTTTAACCAAAGCAAGACTCAGTAAAAAAATCATTAGATTTTAGTTGCAGTATTCAATTAGGCGTATCAACTCTAATTTCTAACTTTTTTTTTTAAACAATTGAGTTATCATATCATTTAATCATATTAGACCATCTCAGTTGGTCCATTCAACATAGAAAATCAATATCATCTACGATGCACTATATCGTACCAATACTATAAATAATAAAGTTACTGTCACATTAATTGGTATATAAAAGTTTGAGATTAGAGTTTTGCGAACCATAGTATCATTCATTCCAAAAGCTCATTTTAAAATAGTTTTTTAGAGTATAAAGGCCTTGGCCAAACAACTTAATTTAAAGTACTACAGGAAGCAATAAACAAGGAAACTTAATTCATTTCGGCATAATAACAAGTTTTGAGCCATGAGTATACTAGCTACCCAGTATTACCCGCCATACATACGTACAATACACATATATAAGCCTAAAGTTGTCTGTCACAGCAGTACGTACACTTAAGTACTTATTATAAACTATATAAGGTGATGTGTCAGCTATTTCGTAGACATGATCCGCTGATTATTATCTAAGTAAGCCATTAATTACTTTAAGTAAGTTATGATCCATTAAGATTTATAGTGCTGAATTAGTTTCTATCACAGAGAAGTAGTGCTTCGGCCATGATCAAAGTAGTGATCCGGCGGAAGATCGGGGTCGGCTTTCTCAACGCCGTCGACGTTCCTCAGCCAATAGGTCTGGTCGAACGAGGCAGCATTTTTGGGGACATCGTCAACCACCCATTCATGGCCTCTGGGAACATATATCCCGCTATGCGGATGGGGAGTCCAATACGACGTCGTTGAAGAGTCGAATTTCGTCTTGTCATGACCTAATTTGTTGCTTGAAATTCTAGCTTGTTCAGACGGATCTAGTACTGCGCCTCGAAGCTTGCTAAATTGGCGATCCAATCGCTTCGCCTCCATGCATGAACTGAAATTGAATTTTCACAACATAAGTATTAGTTTTGGGTGCATAATGTGATGATCAGTAGAATCAAAGTGACATTTATTATGTCACTCGTGATATGAAACGCTGTATACCATCACAAATTTGTACTACTATTTAGATTCATTCATATTATCATAATTTGACAATTATTTAACCATACAGTATGAAGAGAACAATATTATTAATTACCATGTGTATATATGAGAAGTGTATATATATATCTGAAGATATGCATGGCATGCAATGCTTTGATGTATATATATAGCTCATGTTTTTGAAATATATATTACGACATTACCTAAGCAAAAACGTCCTTGCTTTGGTGACTCCTCCTCTGACCATGCCCCTCAATAGCAAAAAATTTGAAGCGCAAAGGAAAACAAATAATGTAATTTCTGAATTTGGTGCAATATTGTCTGAAAGAGTTGAGAAAGCCTTATAAGCCATTTAGGAGTATATATAGTCCAATCGATCATATATTGAATATATACATGTGTGAAATATTTGCAGGGGGAATAAGTTCTCCTTTGGAACGACTGGTGAAGGTTCATATGGGAAAAGCGCACCTTCAATTTTTGAATAATAAGGGAAAAAGTGAAAGCTCCCAAAAGCTTAATCTTTAGTGTTATAAATTTTTTATTCTTTGCACTTAGGAGATGAGACGTATTATGGGGTTTTCTTTTCCTTAGGACCTGTGGCTATAAACTGTGCTAAAATGCCATTATGTCGATGCTCTCCATAAATGGATTTAAGATAATCATTTTTGTCGTTTATTTGCTAGTCCCCGATTGAAGTAGTTAGGGAATATATTATTGTTCTATCTTATGTGACCGATTGCAGTCTTTAACTTTAAGTACCAAAGGTGGCACCCCGATCTATATAGCCACAACGGGAATCACCCTTTTGGCCCTTTGCCGATGTAAATCTATGCATATGGCTAGCCATAAAAGCTATAAATCTTTAATTAAGGTTCAAGTTTGCGTAGTGGTGTTCCATGCGTCTCGAATTTTTCTCTGACCGATACGTAAGCTATAATGAGCCTTTTAATTTAAAAAAAAAAAAAAAAGTTCCTAAAAATATGTGAACAGGTTGAATAATAAAAATGATACCCTTCTATTCATTATCCATGCAATTATTTCCTTAATTGTCACGTGGCACGCATTTGCATAAATAATTTGAAGCGCCCAAGCATTGTTTTCGATTTGAAAAAGGAGAGATGCTGGATGTAATCAATACATATTACGGACCTTCTTTCCAGTAAACAATAATATTAAGGTAATAATACTAGCTAGAGAGCTTCTTTATTATGTATGGCTATACGAATCTGATAAACTTCGACGAAAATTTAACAATTTAAACACTTGTTATTAGTGACAATTTTAAAAACTAATAAGTAAGATGTTATTAGTCGGGTGTTATTTTCTTAAGCCTAAGTTCCTTTATAAAATTAGATGCATGCTACATGCACTAATGTAAAACAGCTCTGGCTTATATATATAAAGCACAATAGCGTGCATGGTACGCATTTGTTATTATTTTCTTTATATTACATACATATATATATATGTATAGAATGTATCTTAAAAGTACAATAGCGTATTTCTGGTCCAACTTATGGGTGGATTTTAATTGGGATAAAGTCAGGTGTCCATTTCCTTTGATATATATGACGATATTTTTAAAAAAGATATATGTATATACATTGCATGCTATATATATAGATAAAATTATATGGCACTAATTTAAGAGATCTTAGTTTCGTTTAGCTTCACTAGCATTGGATCTCTCTATAAAGTAACTCAGAATGATCCAATAGTTGCTAGCCAAGGGGCAATGAATAAAGGGTAACTAAATTGCCAAAAATTATAACCGGTTCACAATCTGTACTATATTTTGAATATATTAATAATAAGAAAAGTAAGAGCTTCACATCTAGGCAAGTTGTCATTTTCGAAAGCTAATAATTCAAGGAGCTATTAAAAGCTAATATTCAATGAGCATCAATGAATGTCATAAACTCAATTAGAAAATAGGTTGTAACGTTTGAGTGGGTAATTTTTTTTTTTTTTTTGAGCTTCTAAAAGAGGACCGCAGAATGACAGATTGTGTTTCTCCCTCATTAATCTTCTCAGTTAAGAAGCTATATAAATCATTAATTTGATAGATTATTGTAATTTCAAGTATAAATATTAATTTAACCAATCTTTACTACTCTATTTACTTCCGACATAGATTTATTACACTAAAAGAAATTAATGAAATTATATGTATCACTATATATACAAAAAATAATTTATCACCAAAGAAACCATAACTCACAAAAATTTAGCGAAAACCTATATTAGCTACACCATAAATCCTGTAAGAATTTTCAGCCGAAATCTAAAACTGGAAGAGAGAGAAAAAGAATCTAAGAGAAAATTGACATACCCAAATGAGATTCTAACAATATCAAACTGAATCAAATAAGATAAAAATTGTTTGATTGGATCAAGATATTATACCAGAGGGCAAGTTTCTCTTAATAAAGCTTTCCGAATGGAAGGGGTTTGGTTTGGCTTTACATATGTTTGATATGGATCTTTTTATCATTAGCTATATAGCTTAGTATATTCAAGATATAGCATGTGTTTGCCTCCGTTAGGCTTATGGCATGGAGCCAGTGAAGGCCTAAGGGTGCTTCAAGCAGTTAAATTGATATATTAATCATATAAAATAGATGACAAAAACTCATTAAGCTCAACAAAAAAATAATAAGAAAAACTTATACAAAGTGGCCAAACCCACCTCAAGCTCAATATTCCAATCCAAATGTCATTTTAAAGGGAAAAAAAAAGAAAGAAAGAAAAAAATTAAGGTCTCTGATAGGAATGCTTGCAAAAGTGCACATAAAGTGTTTATAAAAATTCTAGAGATTATCAGAATTGGTTGTGTGCCCAATATATTAGCCTAAGATTGACTACCCAAGAAGGGGTGAATTGGATTTTAAAACTTTTTAAGAAAGTTTTCAACTATGTAAAACTATAGACCACTATTTTGAAACTTTTGAGCTAAATAAACAATAATACCAAATAATATAATAATAATACCAAGTAAATTAAGCACACTAAATATCAAACAAACAATTAAAAAGTTTGCAATAAAGTAAAGAGTGTAGGGATTGAGAAAATACAAACTCGATTTTTATGAAGTTCGACAAACAAGATGATTTGCCTACGTCTCCGACTCTTAGCAACTTGCTTTGAGCTTCTACTATTCGGATTAAGATTGTGGGCTTGATAAATCTTTTTACAAATGGAGTGAATTCTTCTTAGACTCACCCACGCCTTTATAATAGTCTTGACTCCAACTCTATCACGCCTAACCCCGGATTGTTTTGACTCTGGTGCCAACCTCACTTAAACACTTTGTTTAGACAATGGTGCCAATCTCACCAACTCACGAGTTGTTTAGACTCCGGTGACAATCTCACCTAAATCGGGTTGTTTATGACTCCAGTGGCGGCCTCACTTATACACGGTTATAATTTATTTTTTGTTGAATCTCTCAACTAGAGTTTTTCTCTCTAATGAAAGTATTTGATACATATAGAGGTGGCAAAATGGGCAGGCCAGGTATAACGGGCTCAAAGGGATGGACGGGCTAAGCCGACCCGTCCCATCCCACAAAAGGAAAAATAAAGCCCGGCCTGATCTTTTTTTTTTTTTTTTTCTTACAATAAGAGCAAAGAATTCTGGGCCCTAAAAAAATTTACAGTAACAAGGGCCCAGAATGGGCTCTTAAAAAAACAAAAACAGGCCAGGCAGGGACGAGATTCGTAAGCCCAGCCCGACCCTAGGGTCGGGCCTGGCTCGGCCCGGGTCAGCCCATGAATGGGCAGGGCCGGGCTGGCCCACCGGCCAGGTTAACAGGCCACGAGCTGACCTATTAGGCCCGACCTGAATTGTCACGTCTAGATACAAGGTAAGCTTAGAGAGAATAGATGTAAATACAAGATACGATCTAGTTTGGCTCAAAAGATTTTTGTGAAAAAGAGGATTTGAAAGTTGAAATTATAAAAATTGATTAGAACAACATGAAGATATGATATAAGCAATGTAATGATATTTAAAAGTTACTTCAAGTCTTAGAAAAGCTTCTATTTATAGACTTGGATAAAAACTAGTCATTTTAGACCGTTGATAGTCAATCTATCATTTTCGATAAACTGAAAGTGAGTTTTTGGTAGATCGAAAATACTAACCGCTGGTAGTACAGTTCTAACAGTCGAATTTAAAAGTTGCTGAAAAAAGTCACAGAATCAGTAGACCGAAAATGGGTTTTAGGTAGAATAAAAATTCCGGAGAGTGAATTTTCATTTTATTTCAAGCTTCTTTCGATTCTTTTTAAAATTGTGACTTCTTATATTGATTTTTATGAAATATGGATACTATAGAAATTTATAAATCAATTTAAAAATTGTGTAATGTAAATTTTCAAACTTTAACTGAAGATAAGTCAATTTCACTATGTTGGTTTGAAAATTTCTATTTTTTGAAAATTTGAGCCATTAAGATCAGATTACATGTAAACATATATTCAAATACAAGAACTAAATATTTAACCTTTGCTAATTTAAGTCTTGTATTCTATATCTTTATCTTCAAACTCTTTTCTACAATCCATCTTGAATGTCTTGTGATCCTTTCAATTTAAATTGCTATACACTCAAGTAGATTATTAGTACTAAATCAAATGTTTGTTATCTTCAAAATAAGAGTTAGTAAGATTGAAACCTTAATTTTTCAATAATCTTCCCCGTTTTGATGATGACAAACATTGATTTATGAGATAAAAGAAAATATGTAATAAGGATATGAAAATATGAAATATGACAAGTTTATCTTAATCCTTACTATATTTTAAGTTCTATGACTTGCTATCCCATTTTAATTCAATTAAATATCATAAGTATTGTTCGGAGTCGGAGTTGTGCTCTGGATTAATTAGTATGACCTGTACTTAATTAAAACAAAGTAGAAGATAATTGGGTTAGACCATTAGGATGCACAGCAGAAAGGGTCATCACAACATTTTCACGTGTCGAAACAGGATAGGCAGTCGAAGTAAGAACAACTCTCCCTATGTATCTCGATAAGATTTGCAGTTGCAAGGATGACTCACTTAGTGTGCATGAAAATAAGCAGAAATAAAAATAATATTAAAAGCTGACGGAGGCGAGTAAACTGACCATATTGTCAACTGAGGACTAGAAGTAATACAATAATGTAATAAATAAATAGACAGAATTTAAATATTACTAATTGACTGAGGCGAATAAACTGACCATGTTGTCAACTAGAAGTTAGAAAAATAAATAGTTAGAAACTGACGAAGGCGATACCGTCCATATGCCAGTTTTAGTTAATTAGAGGGGTTAGAATTACGAGGCGGTAAGTCTAGCCATATTACCGAAAATAATAATAATAACTGAAATTAAAGTGCTGAAATTTAAATAAAGTGGTGTGACCGGTTGCGAGGGAAAACAACACAGATCACTGAATAAATGCGTACAATAATTAAAAGGGGAGCAAAGTAATCGATTGCACTCAAGGCAGCAATACAGATTACTTTACGGGGAAGGGGAAGTGTAGTAATTGATTGCACTTAGAGCAGCAATACAAATTACCTGCCAGCTCGCAGAGATACAAGATATATATATATATATATTATACAAAGAGCACAATGCCTCGAATTTGTGCTACAGGTCAAGCACGGGATTGTGGAGAGTAGCTTGGTACCCAAAGATCGCTTATGCAAAATGTCATGCTAATAATAAAATTAATACAAGTGTACATATATATGGACGTGTGTATGTGTATTTATATATGTGCAAATAGAAATGGGAAAAGAAACTTAGAGACCAAGTTTAGAATATGCACGTGAGAATGTGATATTGCTAATATATATATACTATACTAATAATATCATTAAACTAATGAAATAATGATATGAAAAAATGTAATAAAATAACTATATGCATGAATGGACACGTGGATGTGTGAGGAGACTTGTTGACTAAGTCTAATGCTAATGATATGCAAATGCAAATGAAATGAAGATGATGGTGATAATAACAAAGCTAGCAATGGGCTAACACCAAGGACTAGCAACCGAGAAGATGAGATGGAGCTAGCGATCGAGACAATGAGATAAAGTGATGGTAAAGTTATCAAATGGAGTTAAAAGTCGAAGGAAGTGGTTTTGTATTGATGAAAGAAGAATAGTGATTAATTATATATGATAGATGGAAGTGAAATGGTAGCTACGGCTTGAAGAAAAATAAGAGGACGATGGTAATGATGTTAACAAGGAAGTGGAAGGTGGTTGTATAGCTTAGGTTTAATAATAAAGAAATAGGAGTATCACATGTTGGCTTTGGTGAAAGTGAAGAATAAAATGTTGATGATGACGTTTATGGTAGAAATGGTCTCGGTTAGAATGAAAGATGGGGTGATGATAGGAATAAGACTTTGATATAAGAAAATATGAATGGGACTTCACATGCAAGAGAAAAGCATCAACCAGGTGGTTAACAAAGAGAGCAAAAATGAGAAATACACACGGCAGAGAGTAATAAGACGAGAGAGGAAGATTGTATATTTAATTGAAGAGCCACTTCTCCTCTGATACAAAGGACATCTGCCTATATATAGAGAATCTTGCAAATGGTGAAGAAGTGAAAAAGATTTCACAAGCTCATCATAGTTAGAAACCTAAGCATAGTAGGTGTCATTAGTACACAAATTGATTGTTAGGCTTTTGATAAGTAGCTTGTGTGGTGTCACAAGTAGAGCTTGACACATGGCCCTGTAGTATCACGACATATGGCACTATGATAATGTGACACAAATTCCTTGATGATGTGGCATGAAATTGGCAGTCCTCCAATGAAAAATTGACAAATCAAATTTTCTTAATTGACCACAAATTGTACAATTATTACATTATTTGTGACTTAATATTTTTAGTTAGTGACTAATTATAAAAAAATTGTCACACCCCAAAACAAGTATATTATGAGAAAATGTAAAAATATGTGCTAAACAAATTACTCCCCCTTAATATATGCGCACTCATAAATGAATCTTTTATCCTCATATTCATAAATCATCATTTTTCTCCCCCTTTTGACATTATTAAAAAGATAGAAACAAATTTCAAACTAGGTATCTCATACGAACCGATCTTGTTGGTAAAAATCACCTTCCCACTTGTGACTTTTTGTATGTGTGAATAGTGAACTTTGAAATAAATACAGGAACAAAGTAACACAACAAGATACAAATTTACATAATTCACCCAACTTGGGCTACGTCCACAGAATTGCTATAGATATTTCACTACAGAGAGAAAATTTGTTACAAGTATTTACAAACACTCACTCACAATCCTGATCCCGAAACACCCGAGCAATCTCTCTTACAAATATTTTCTCATTCACACTTTTCACTAATACTCTTTGAAATCTCCTCTTACACAAAGAAACTATACTCTCTTTGAAAGGAGAAACAAAGAGAAAATATAGGATTTAATCAGAGGAAAAACTTAAATTGCTTCTAATTTTTGAAATACTTTGATGAAGCTAAGTAATGGAGTATTTATAGCAAAACTCCCCTTCTCCTTTCTATGTTCAAAACATGCTCATGGATAAAGTCTACAAATATGGATGGACAACAAATCCACAAAGGTGGCTGCCCATTTTTTTGACCTCAACAGATCTATCGCTTTGAAATAAGATTCTCCTCACAATAATTTACTATATTACTCTTTCCATTTGAATTCATGACAAAAGTATGTGAAAGAATAATACACAAATAATTTTCTCCCAATGTGAAAAATACTATTACAAATTAAGCAATAAAGAGATAAGGAGAAATCTAGAATCGAACAATCTTCAAAATAAGAATAACAATATCAAACAAAAGATTGAACAGTAACATGATGCCAAAGTGAAAACAAGAGCATTCTTTTTTAATTTTTGGCAAAACTTCTTCTACTAATAATAAGTATAACAACTATAACATATTCAAAATAGAGAAGTTACATCTAATCAAGATCATGAAAGCTCTAAATCTTAATATTTCACTTGTTGAAAATATATTTCTCCAAGTATAATCATCACAAGGCATAGGAGAAATTCAAATCATTGAAGCACAATAGTGAAATAATTCCTTTTTCTTCATTTTCATCTAACTATAGAGAGCATATAAGAAAAATGATACATTCAAAAGATATATGATCATTTAGTAAATTATAAATATGTCCTCCCTCAATATATGAATCATGATCAAAATATAAATAACTAAAGTGAGAAAAGATCATTCATATATGTGAGATATCAATTATGGATACTAATTATTTTTGAAAAAATTTACCAATGTTTTAAATCAATGCACTTTCTTCTCCTCCTTTTGATATCATCAAAAAGTTACATAAACATGAAGGATAAGATTGATACCAATTAACAAACGCAAAGTAAAGCTATGAATAAATAACCAATAACAAGTATTCAATCCAAACATAATATATTATCCAAGTTTAAACAACTATAAGAAATAGATATTCAGGAAAAGATAAAGCATAGAAACCATAAGAAATAGATGTTCAGAAAAGATAAAGCATAACAACCTATATCTTGAAAACTAATGAGAACCATATATGTGATATCCAAAAAAAAAAAAAATTCATTCTCATAAACTTATCAGATGAAAAATTATACGCAAATATTCAAATTGACAAAGTTACAAAATATAAACACTGAATTCGAATAACACGTCATTTTGAGTTCAAATACATCACCAATATAGATAAAATAATTCAATTAATTGTCCATGGTGTTTGTCATGTAAAAACTATCAAGAATTTGCATAAATATAAGAGTTTAAGTAATATACATTGTGCAATCCATTTAAATCACATATGAGCAATTAAAAAGTTAGTCAAAATTAAGCTTATAAATAAAAGTTCAAATAAAACCCGAAGAAGTGAGAGAGAATACGTAGAAAAACCTTAAATAGGTGCAGGAACCTGAAGAATCGGTCGACTAAAAATGTGTTTTCGGTCTGCCAATTCTGGCAGAGAGAATGATAAATCTAGAGCACTTTTTCGGTTGATCGGCCAGATTTTCGGTCTATCGGAAATTATTATTTGGTTGTTTTTCGAAAAATTTTGAAAGGAAAATGAGAAAAATGACCAAACCAAAAACTAAAACAATAAGAATTCATCACTTTGAAAAGCATGGAATTATTTTTGAAGGCTTGAGCAAAATAAAAAAATTTAAACAAACAATTCAAGATAGTTCATTATAATCAACCATACTAAGTTTTATTTGTTTCGGTGTCTTCATAAGATTTAAGTGCTCGAGCTCAAACTTTTTAAGAAGACATACTTTGATTGGTTGATGAGGATTCCATTCTTCCAAAAACTCTTCATCTTCTTTGTGTTGAGGTTTGACTTAATTATCATCTTTTGATTTATCATTAAGCTCTGATCATTCAAGCTTAATACCATACCTATAATAATATCATTTGTGCTTTTCTCCTTGAAGGAGTCATTAGTTTCATAGAAAATCACATGCATAAATTCATCTACTACCTAGTTTTTTTTTGTTTAAAAACTCTCTTTATGCATTAGTAGTAGTAGAGTGACCAAGAAAAGTTCTAACATTAGATTTTGAATCAAAATTTTCAAATTGTCTTTAGTGTTTAAAAAACAAAATATTTGCATCCAAAGACTCTAAAATAACCAATACTAGGTTTTTGATTATATCTAAAATCACAATAGTATTTTATTCAAAATAAATAAAAGTATTTTTTTTTATCACTAAAAGATATAAAATACTATGAAAAAAAATTAAGCAAATTAGACTTCTAGCAATACAATCTCAAATATAGGCTAAGAATTATTACCAATATCATTTATGGCAATGGTTATACTTTTTGTGTTGTCTCCAAATGAAATATCCCCTATTCTTTCTAGTAGACACTGAGAGGTTAGTGAAATCATTGGTTTTGTTCTTGGAGCGCCCGTTTTCTTGCTTGTTCCTATAATAAAGATTCAAATTTGGATTTTGGTACCCACATAACTTTAGGTCCTTGGGGGTTAGTCTCTGAATTCTTTGTACCCATTCTTGTTTGATACCAAAATATGCATTTTTCTTGAAAAAGCATGAAAAGCTTGTATGTCCATTTTAGTTGCAATAAGTACATGCATACTTTGAGTTACTATTTGATATTGCTTTGATAAAATAATTTTTGAGATGCTTTTGTTTTATAAAAGGCTTGTATCCTATACTTCTTTTGTCAAAAACACATCTTTGTCCACTAACATTAAATCAAAATTCTTCTTTCTATTGATGAACTTATGGACAATATTGGTTAAATCTAAAACTTTTTCTTTTAAGGAATTATTTTTATTTTTCAAAGATGCACATATATCACAAGTCAAAATAACTTCTTTTTCTTTTGAAAATCTCTCAAGTTCTTTTGATAAAAGAGATAATTTCTTCTTGAGAGCACTATTTTTCAAAATAAGCAATTTGTAATTATCATGCAATTCATTAAAATCATTAAGTGGCTTATTGTATGATAACTCTTTTTCATCACTATCATTATCAAAATCAACAAGTAATTCATTATTGAGTTCAAGAGATTTTACCTCACTATCGAGAGCCATGAAGCACATATTGCTAATCTCCTCTTGAATTTCTTCATTTAATTCATCGTTTCTATTATCAACACATGTGGCCTTCATTTCCTTTTCTTCTTCCTCATTTTCATTTTTGTTCTTAGTCATTATGATCTCACAAGAAATGAGAAATTTGATGAGTTCTTCTAGAGACACATTGGCGACGTCTTTCTCTTCTTGGATAGTAACTATCTCTTTTTTATATGCTTTTGTTAAGGTTTTTAGAACCTTTGTTACTATTTCGGTATTACTATAAGTTTTCCCAAAAGCATGAAGATCATTAGTGATGTTAGTAAATCTCATAAATATTTGAGCAATAGATTCATCACTTTTCATTTCAAATAACTCATAGTCATGTACAAGTATACTAATTTTACTTTCTTGAATTTGACTTATGTTTTCATATGAGCTTTCAAGTATTTTTCATATTTTATGTGCACTAGTAGCCATTTGTATGCTATTATAAATATTTTCATCTATACTACATAACAAACAATGCAAAGTATATCTATTTCTAGAAAACATAATTTTGTGAAAATCATCATATTCATCCAATTCTTTTTCAACAAGTTTATCATCAATTGTTTTTCTATGAATATATAGACCTTGAACAATAATATTCAATAAATCATCACCCATAAATTTAAGAAATTTAAGTATTTTGATTTTCCAAATATTGTAGTTAATACCATTGAAAAATGATGGTCTAGTTTAAAACTCTTCATTTGGAAGATTCGAAAATTGTTTGGGCATGCTATCCCAAGATGGTTAAGTCTCTAAAATTGAGCACCAAGCTTTGATACCAATTGTTAGCCTAAGATTAACTACCTAAGAGGGGGATGAATTGGGTTTTAAAACTTTTTAAGAAACTTTTCAATTATGTAAAACCATAGACCACTATTTTGAAACTTTTGAGCTAAAAAAATAATAATACCAAACATATAAAAATAATGCCAAGTAAATTAAGCACACTAAATATCAAACACATAATTAAATAGTTTACAATAAAGTAAAGAGTATAGGGATAGAGAAAATACAAACTCAGTTTTTACAAGGTTCTACAAGCATGACGATTTACCTACATCTCCGGCTCTTAGCAACTTGCTTTGAGCTTCCACTATTCAGATCAAGATTATGGACTTGACCGACCTTATTACAAATAGAGTGAATTTTTCTTAGGCTCACCCATGCTTTTACAATAGTCTTGACTCGGGCTTTATTATGCCTAATCTCGGATTGTTTTGACTCCGGTACCAACCTCATCTACACAGAGTATTTAGATAATGGTGCCAATCTCACTAACTTACGGATTGTTTAGACTCCGGTGATAACCTTACCTACACTCAGATTGTTTAGACTCCGGTGATTACCTCATCTAAATCGAATTATTTATGACTTTAGTGGCAATCTCACCTATACACAGTCATAATTTGGTTTTTGTTGAATCTATCAACTAGAATTTTTCTCTAATAAAAGTATTTAATACAAGGTAAGCTTAGAGAGAATAGATGTAAACACAAGATATGATCTAGTTTAGCTCAAAAGATTTTTGTGAAAAAGTGGATTTAAAAGTTTGAATCACAAAAATTAATTAGAACAACTTGAAAATATGATATGAGCAATGTAAGGATGTTCAAAAGTTATTTCAAGTCTTAGAAAAGCTTCTATTTATAGACTTGGATGAAAACTAACCGTTTTAGACCGTTTGACATTCAATATGTCATTTTTGGTAGACCGAAAGTGAGTTTTGGTAGACAGAAAATACTAATCGTTAGTAGTGCAGTTCTAACAGTCGAATTTAAAAGTTGCTGAAAAAAGTCACAGAATCAGTAGACCGAAAATGGGTTTTAGGTGGACCGAATTTTCTGAAGAGTGAATTTTCATTTTATTTCAAGCTTCTTTCGATTCTTTTCAAAAGTGTGACTTCTTAAATTGATCTTTATAAAGTATGGATACTATAGAAATTCATAAATCAATTTAAAAATTGTGTAATATAAATTTTCAAACTTTAATTGAAGATAAGCCAATTTGACTATGTTGGTTTGAAAATTTCTATTTCTAGAAAATTTTGAGCCATTAAGATCATATTATATACAAACATATATTCAAATACAAGAACTAAATATTTAACCTTTGCTAGTCTAAGTCTTGCATTCTTGATCTGTGTTTTCAAACTCTTTTTCATAATCCATATTGAATGTTTTGTGATCCTTTCAATTTAAATTGCTATACACTCAAGTAGATTATTAGTACTAAATCAAATGTTTATTATTTTCAAAATAAGAGTGAGTAAGATTGAAACCTTAATTTCTCAACACAATATGCCATTGAATTTTAGTTTCTATATTTAAAATTGTAGTTAATTAGGAATATATGGAGCAACAAAAGATGATGACAAATTTTAATTATGTTTTGCTAATAATAATCTGTTTTAAGGTGAAGAAAATTATGTGTTTTTGAGCTCATCTCTTGAGCTAATTATTTATGCTTCAGGTCAAGAGATGCAAATTTACACAACTCATATATTACTCTGGTAGTTATGATGCGAAGAATTAGTATCATAGTTTAATAACAGTTAATGTAGATAGATAATTAAAGCTCAAATGAATATATAAAGAATTTAACAAAATCCATCAAACTTTAAACTAATTATTTTCTAGTTGTTACTTATTTTCTCTTCTTTTCCTTCTTCTTCTTCATTTTTTTTTCTTTTTCTTTTTTAATATTTCGTTTAGACCAATTAACAAATAGATTATGGGCAAAACAAGGGCGTAAACTAGTTGCACGTAATTCATTGAGAAAACTTGGCGGCGATACTAAATTAAGATAAACTTTCACTAATTAATACAACTTGAACATATTTTAGTACTAATTGAGAACGTGAGAGTATGTAATAATATTCTACTAAATAATATAGTCCACTTATTTTTGTAAAATTATTCTTAGTGATAATGAGTTAATATAAAAGTTTACTAATTAATTAATATCAAATTAACCAAATGTAGTCTAACTTGAGCATGTGATGGTATGTATAGTGTCTTCCTAAGAACTTTGGTTCACTGCATCATAAAATTATCCTTAGTTGTATGAAATTAATATGAATAATAATTAATAAAAATTTACCTAATAATAGTTTAAATTGAGTATGTGATTGTATATAATAATATTCTACCAAATACTATAGTCTACTACTTTATCAAATTATGATTAGTGGTCTCCTATTAATTTAAAAATTTCACTAATTTATATAAAACTAAACAATTATAATTTAACTTTAACATGTGACATTGCTCTACCAAGTATTATTGTCCACTACTTTGTCAAATTATGCTTAATTTAGTGGTATCAAATTAACGTAAAAGTTACTAATAAATACAAAATAAATCAATTTTAATCGTAGTTGAGCATGTGATAATATGTATATAGTACTCCACTAGGGACTATAAGCCACTAAATTGTGTCATTATCCTTTAATGTATAAAAATAATATTAAATTTCATTAATTTATAGACCATATGAAAGTATGCAATAGTGTCATCCTAGAAAATTTAAGCAACTGCTTTGTCAAATTATATTGGATGATATTAAAATAATGTTAATTTTATTAATATATAAGAATTAAGCATGTGGCATTAAGAAATAATATTCTACTAAATACTATAGTCCATTACTTTATCAATCTAATTATGTTTCAGTTTATTAGTTAATGTGAATTTTCACTAATTAATTAAAATGACCAATCATAGTCTAACTTTAGTATGTTACAATATGTAATAATCTTCTACTAAGTACTATAGTATACACTTTTTTCAAATTATGCACACTTATTAGTAAATTAATGTGGAATTTCACTAAATTAATGAAAAATTGATCTAGGATAGTTAACCTAACTTTATGATATGTTAGGTTACTTGCATATAAGTAAATATTCTTAACATTACCATCAGAGCTATTAGACATCAATGATATTGGACTTCATAAAATATATATGGAATTAATTTGGTACATATATGAATATTTAACTATTTGTACAACAAATTAAATTTTTGTATGCAAAATGTTAATTGAAAAAAAAGATACTATATTGTAATTAAATTTTATAATTTTTAAATTAGATAATTTGTTGAATTAAAACTCAACATGTTACAAGAAACAAAATAGACATTTTATTATACTTGAAATAAGTTTGTTCAATAGAAGAGAAAAGAAAAACTTCTTCAATGTTTCCTTGAAAAAAATGGGAACAATGATAATAACTTGCTGAAACAGTAAAACTATATCAAATTGTACTTTTTTGGTGGCCAAAAAATTATACCGAAGTGCCAAAAACTCGTCTAGAGATACTAAAAAACTTATGAAAAAAGTACCAAAAAGTAGGGGTGGCAATCTGTGTCGTGTCGTGTTTAACCTAATTAAATCGTGTCGTTAACAGGTTAACCTACGTGCACCTATTTAATGGAAATGACGTGCCGATTGATGGGTCAAAACGTATATAAATAGTATAATTGTTAGTTTACTCGATTTTTTTAATTAAGTTTTGCTATAGTAAGAGAAAATTAATTCATTAGCTTTATGTTTTTTTATTTTATTTATAAGAAATTCATGAAAAAATATTTTTTTGAAAATAATTATTTAATATCATTTATTAAAAAATTACTTAATCGTGTCAATTCGAGTCAATTTCGTGTCAAGCAAGTTCAGCTAATCGTGCGGGTTTCGAGTCGTGTTATCGTGTCATGGCCTATATTGCCACCCCTACCAAAAAGTCTACTAAAGTTGCTCGCGAAATTACCATCTTGACCCCTGATTTTATCCTTTCTAATTATTTAATTGGTTTGATTTATAATTTTATCCCCCAAAAGTAACTTTCACAACTTTGGAGGCTTTCGTCCTCTAGCTTTTTTTTGCAAATTGGTTGAAGTAACCTGTCATAGCCATTAGTTTTGCTCGTCTTATAATGGGGTATCAAGTTCCAAGTTCCGCAAAAATACAATGAGGAACTAAATGATTTGCCATAATTAATTAGACACTAATTTAGTCCCTCACTTCGTTTTGAGGGACTTAGTCTCTCATAGTACTACTGCCATTGGATCTATTCATAAAGTAACTTTAGAAGATTTAATGGTTATTTTTGAAGGACATTGGGAGAATGCTAATTAAATATTCAAAACCTACAACCTTTAGTAACCTGTACTATTTTTTTTAATATTATAATAGAAAACAACAAAGCTTTGATACTGTATTCTACAAGTTATTTTCATCTCTATCTTCTTCAAAGACCCACACCATGATAGCACAAAATCTCAAATTACATGGACAACACTTTGTTTTAAAAAAGACCCAGATAACTTCTGATTACTCTTATTCTACATAAATCTTATTACCGGTTTTTCTCTCTTATTCTCCCTCTAAATACTTTTTCGTTTGTGATTTTCTTTATGTATACGTTACAAAATTATATAATGTTTCTTATAAAATTCTGTGGAAAATTTCATCTAAATTAGCATAATGAAATTTCTCTCGTTCTATCGAGGTTCATAAAAAAAAAAAAAAAAAGAGTAGTAATGTAATGAAATTTTGCAAAATTTTATAAGAATATGAAATTTCCTCTTACGTATCGGGAAAATATGAACCCGTGAGCAAGGGAAAATATGCTTGCTTTTTTTTTTTTTTTTTTTTTTGACCTTTTCCACCGGATATGGCATATTGATATTGGAAAGCAGCACACATAACCCAAGATCTGTTTGTACTCAATTATTCAAACAATTTGCAGAATAGCGTGACAAAAGTTTGGTACATACATATATCAAAATAATTATGCACTTTCTTCTTACTATTATCTTTTTTGAATTACTTTATTCCTCTTACTAATTACATGGTTGATTTTTTTTTTTTGGCCTCGTTTTATGTTCATTTATTAAAAAATTACTATAAAGTAGGAATTACATGGTTGAAATTGCTCACGGGTGAAAGGACTGGGCACATGCTTTTCAGAATTTCCTTCCTTTTTTTTTTTTTTTTCTTCTCTTCGTCCCCAGAGTCCAGACACACCCAAACTGTTTTTTTTAACTTTCAAAAAAAAAAAAAAAAAAAACTCCTTTTAAAAAAAATAAAAAGAAAATAGAGCGGTGTTGAGGTGGGACCCAGTACCCACGGAAGACTCCCGCCATCATCGCGTTCCGTCTTCTCTTCAATTGTCTATACAGAAAAACAGAGAGAGAGAGAGAGAGAGCCAAAACCACAGTGAGAAATTATGTACGATTTTTATATCTATAATATATTAAATAGAAGAACAGAGCCCTGACAAAGTAGCAAAACCAAAAATAAAAAAATAATAATAATGATTAATAAAGAGAATAAGAAGAAAAACCGATCATAGCTAAGCTCACAGCTAATACTGATACATATTATTACAAACCCAATATATGACTAGTAGTACTAGACCCTCCATTGAAGAAGCTCATACAGAGAGAGAGAGAGAGAGAGAGAGAGATTCATCATAGATGAAAGGCAAAGTTAAGAGCCCCAAGACCAAGTTTGGGCCACCCACTATCTTTATCCTCTGCTTTTTCTTCTTCGTCGCTGGTTTCTTCCTCTCTAATCTCCTCTCTCGGGTATCTATCAATATATATATATATGTGTGTGTGTGTGTGTGTGTTTGAATTTGCGATGTATCATGTATGTATGTATGTATGATATCTGGGTTGATAAGATTTGGGGTCGATCGTGTTCACAGGATGTCCCTGGTGTTGTGCGGCCCAGTTTGAGAATTCTTGAATCGGCTGGAGAGAACCGAGAGCCGATGCCGCATGGCGAGACTGGGGAGAGTTATTTTCAAGTCATTCCATTCCAGGTGGGGTGCTTTCCTAGTTTAATCCCACCCTTTATGGGAAATTCCCAATTGTCTAATTATTCGATTTTGTTGATTTTTCGAATTTTTGGATCATGGGTTTTTGTTATTAATCTTCGCTGATTTGAGGAGTCATTTTTCACCTAATAATGCTGCTTCAAGAGTTTTAGCATAATTGTTGTTTTTGTTTTGTTACTTATTTAATCAAATTGTGGTAGAAGCACAACATTTACGCTAAAGGATACTTTTATTTCTGTATGGGTACTAAAGTTTGAGTTATTAAAGATATGGCTGGAATATGAATTTGGAGATGGGTAGATTGTATCTCAAGGAAAATTAATGTGAAAAAGTGAGGATTATTGTTTCCCGGTAGAAATTTGTCAAATTTGTAGTGAGAGAAAGACATTTGAGATAATTGAGTTGTGCTAGAAGTAGAATGAATTAGCGTGTAACTGCAAAGACCGAGTAAAAGAAATTGAGACTATTGGATTGTTCAAGAATGACATAAGATTAAGCTATTTTAGAAAGGTTATGTTTATTAGAGATCTAGTGGAACTGTGGAAGATGCGTGTTTTGGAAAAGTTTCACTGACCAGAGAGAATTCTTGTAGCCAGTACTGACTGATGTCCACAGAGAGTATTGTTACTACAGTTGTCAGCATTGAGAGCTGAAACAATGGCTTAAAACGTTTTTGATTGAATCTACAGCTTGATCTCCAGCCTCTTCTCTTGTCTATTCTTTTCCTTATTTGTAGTTTTTCTTGACTGCAGATCTTAAGCTGGAAACCTCGAGCTCTCTACTTTCCTGGATTTGCAACTACTGAACAATGTGAAAAGATAATTGCAATGGCTAAAGCTAATCTTAAACCTTCTACCTTGGCTCTGCGGAAGGGAGAAACTGACGAGAGCACAAAGGGAACTAGGACGAGGTATCTTAATACATTATCTTTCTTGTATTAGCTTCCAACAGAAGGGTTTTTTGCCCCATTATATGTACTTCCGTGTTTTTGGTTCTTACAATATATCTATATATATTCGTGTACTGCATTGATATACTATAATTCTCATTTAATTGCTATTTGTTGGACTTGATCTACGTATCTCTTTATATGGTTTTTCTGTGAAGGCAGTTATACCGAGTCTTTTGCTGCAAGTGTAAATTAACTCTCCAGTTTAAAATTGACAATAGTTCAGGCACCTTTATCAGTGCATCCGAAGACAAGACAGGAACCTTGGGTGATATTGAGCAAAAGATTGCTAGGGCTACAATGCTACCAAGATCCCATGGAGAGGTAGGTTTTGTTATGAATATCTTTGCTTCAGATTTCACTACAACCAGCCCAAGCATAATTGTTGAGGCTCAAAGTTAAAAGGCAGATATATAATGTCTTTTATTTTTTATTTTATTTTATTTTTTGTTTTTTGGATGGTTCTCATTGGCATTTCTAAGGGAAGATGGAGGGAGAATGCAACACGTATTTCTGGATTGGTGGTTTTAAGTGATTTGTAACACACCAAAAGTTTGAAAAAGATACACGACCCAATGATCTTAAACTTTCGTGACACAGAAATGCACACTGATTGCCTTTTGTTTTGTATTCACTAAAATACCAAGTTTTCTTCTATTGACCCAAATGCCACGAGTTTTAAATGTGCAACATTTTCCTGGGGTTTTGTGGTTTAGTTTAGCAAAGCTTCTCCCCAAATTTTTTATGTTCTTTTTGTTGATAACTGAAGATTTACACTCTTAGCATAAGTCACAGTTTGCACATAGCTTTCAAGAGAAATTTGAAATAATTATCTTTCATTACAGGTCAGTTCTTTATTAACCTGAATAATGCGGGGATGTCATCATGTTGCAGGCATTCAATATTTTGCAGTATAAGCTTGGCCAGAAGTATGATTCTCACTATGATGCATTCAACCCAGCAGAATATGGCCCACAAAAGAGCCAAAGGGTATATATGCATTGCTACTATCTTAATCACATCATTTCATAAGTGTTTTGAGTCTTCTGATTCATTATCCTGTTTTCTTCAGCCTTTTGATTGGCCTAAACTCCTGATTTTTGCTCCTTGACTGGCTTTAATCAAGAAAAAATCAGCTGTGCATCTCTTTGGTCACTTATACATCCCTTATGTAAAAGTGAAATTACTGCATTGACTAGGATATGCAGAAATTGTATATGCTTTTGAGTTTTGTGATTTTATCATTCTATATCTTGAGCATTCCAGTTTATGAAACTATCACGGCTTTATAATTCACTGGACGCAATTACAGATTGCTTCATTCTTATTGTACCTGTCTGATGTAGAAGAGGGTGGAGAAACCATGTTTCCTTTTGAGGTAGGTTAGAATTTTTTTTTGTTCATTGTGTCCTTATTTGAGTCGTTAGTATCCATTTGCAAGTTGTTACAGTACTCTTTTGACTTGCAGAATGGCGCTGATATTGGTTTCAGCTTTGATTACAAAAAGTGCGCTGGTTTGAAAGTGAAACCCCGACGGGGTGATGGATTACTGTTTTATTCAGTGTTTCCAAATAGCACAATTGATCAGGTGAATGTTTTCCTAGAATGAATCAATCTAGTGCATATAAATTTGTCTTCTGGTTCTTACACGTTTCGACCTGAGTTTTCACTGGTGGTCAGAATTTTGGATCAGATTCTTGAATATATTGATCAATATTTAGCATGTAAATCCACAAAGGGGAACACTTTCAGCCAAAAAATCTGAGAAGTTGGTGTGGAGAACTGGATTTGTCAATTTAGCAGTTCAAATTTCTTCTTTTTAAAATTTTCCTTATCATCCAATAGACCAAACAAAGATCTCTCTATAATCCCATCTGAAAATATTTGATATACTTGCAGTTGTCTCTCCATGGAAGCTGTCCAGTGATCAAGGGAGAGAAATGGGTTGCAACCAAGTGGATTAGAGACCAAGAAGAAGAGGACTGATTTTATTTTTGACTTCGATTCACTTCCTATTATATTATCCTAGTTCTTAGATATCATAATGTCTGTCTTCCTTTCAGGAACAAGTGGTTATTTTCAAATTTAGACTTTTTTTTTCCTTACAAATTTAAACCACTGTTCTTGGAAATGTAATGTACCATATGTAACATGGTTCTCAATGAATGGCGGCTCTATTTATAGACTACTGCAATTTGATCGAATAGGCAATGTGATAGTGACTCGTCTCGTTGAGTCCTTGTTCTGCATAACAACTGGAAATAGTGATATCTTACAGCTTGTTAGCCCATTCAGATTATAATTCGGATTAATTATTCTATTAGTTCTTAGACTATTGAACAAGTCTTATTTTGGTTCCGAAGCTGT
>JXTC01000082.1:373979-479859 GCA_002914845.1 Trema orientale | reverse complement strand
AGGTGAACCTATAAATTTATATAGCATTGAATTCATTTGAGACCTCTGTAATGTTTTGTATACATTATTCCGCAGATTTTAGGAGCACAATAATCATCAGTTTTCACTGTTAAAAATGTCAGAATATAGGCCATTTGGTATTTGCTATGATGTTTAGATAATGGATGATGCTTGGTGTACCAAGATTGTTATCAAATTTTTAATACCAACATATATAACATATGAGTTGTCATTATTCAGTTGGCGTATTAGAACTTACCATAAATAAATTAATCACATTCACTAATTGAATGATGCTAATTCACATGCTAAATGTATTGGTATTAAAAATATTAGTATAAATTTTGGGACACCTAATATTATTCTTAGATAACTCATGATTTTGAGAAAGTTAGGAAGTAAAGCTAATAGCTAAGTTTTTTTAGCTTTATCAAAACTATTGTGAAAAGTGGCTGAATTCCATATCAATCACTTTTGAAATCTTTTACTAAACAATTTTCTTCCAAAAGATGTTTTTTAGGAATTGACAAAAATTTGGTTTACCAAACACCAGTTATAGCAGAAATTATTCTATAATTAGAATTAATAGTTCTAAAAACTATCACGATTATTCCAAATTTTTCCAAATTTTTAATGACAATACGTGTGATATAAAACTATTCAATTAGTATATTAGCCTTTAACAAAAATAATTTTAACGATATTCACTAGTTGAATAATGATAATGACATGTAATACAAAGTTAATTTTAAAACATTAGGAATTGGCATCCTATCATTACTCGATATGTATATATAATAAATTACATTACTTGCTATTGCTATTTACCTGTTAGACCTCAATTAAATTGGTTTTTCTCAACGTCAAATTGAATATATTAAAAATATTTCCTCGAAAAATCATGCAAGTTTTAATTGTTCTTTTTTTTCTTTTGGCCAAGAAAATTTTAGTTGTTAAAAAATAGTTAATCACAACAATTTTTTGTACCCTCTACAAAATGTCCAAAATAAATACGTACCCTTAAATGATGTAACGTATGTCTCATATCATTTATGGGGAAAAAAATTTATGATCTAACGTATGTCTCATTTTATTTAAAATAAAATAAACTATGTCTCATTTTGTTTTTTGTTTTTTGTTTTTTTTGGAACCATGCCTCATTTAATTTTTGAAAATATAAATGAATAAATAATTGTCCAATTTTATAAACAGAGAGGTATGTGTCGCTCTGTCATTGGGCCTTTAGGCCATTATCTTTGCGTTACAAAAGCAGAGAATTAAAGGACCGTTGGAGGCGAAGCGAAGCGGGACGACGTGTAACGGCTACTTCCCATTTTAAAATCTTAGCCGATAAATAAAGTTAGTCACATCCATATTACCAAAACAAAACAAAACAAATTTGTTCCTTCCTGATTGATTTTCCCAACCGATTAGAAATTTTTATATTTTTGCCCCAAATTCCAGTTACATTTTTCAGTTTTCCCTCTTCGTCTTCTTCAACTCTTCGAATATTTAGGGCCCGGCTTGTCTCTGCAACATTTCTGAAGCAATTTACAGTAACCGGCCATGGATCTTGGCTGCTTAGACATGGGTTGCGTCTCGGTATGGGACAAAAATTTCACTCCGGAGCCCGTTCTTGACTCCCATAACAAAGAAAACGACGCCGTAGAACCACTCACAGTCACGGCCACCTCAAAGATCGGAAAGGTTTTTTTTTTTTTTTTAATTAGTCTGGGATTGATTACAGGTTTTTCTTTGTTGAATTTTGGGTTTCTTCAATTTTCTTGAATAGAGATTTGTTTGGACTTGATGTCTTGTGATAAATCTTAGTAAGGTGACCTAATTAGTTGGGAGATTTTTGTCCGTTCATTTTTGGGGCTTTGAGTTCTATTTTGGAATATAGAGCAGTTGAATTCAGTAAAACCCTAACAAGTAACGACTGACTCTGCCTATATGATTTCGGTGATATAGTTTACTCATAATTTGTCATTGAGTTTTACTTGTCTTTAACACTAGGTTCAAGATTTTGGACTCCTTAAGCCTAAGTTGGATCAATGAGAACACACATTGATGATTATGTGACTGGGTTTGTCAGTAATAGTTCTATTGAGTTCTTTTTATTTCGTTTTTTAATTCCCCTATTTGAATGCAAATGCCTAATCTTTGAACTTTGAATTCCAAAATTTTGTCGGGTCTAATTGTCTGTTGTGTTATCATAATCAAGCCGCAGAATGAATGGCAGCCATATCATCAATCTTTGTCATTTATGTTTGAAATATGTTAATCACATCTGATCTTACTCCTTTGGTGGTTATGTGCTTGTCCTTTAACATTTGCAGCCTGTTTAGATAAATCTACTTCTTTTTCCTTTTTATTGAGTCCTGTGTTGCCGTCTAGTTTTCATTTTGGATTGATATTGAGTTGAAAACTGCAGAATAAGCATCTGAAAGAGAATGGCCAATCAACTCTGAGTTCTCTTAACAAATTTGCTTCACAAATTAAGAAGCCTGGTCATCGAAAAGCTTCGCCGATCAATTGGTTCCCACGCAAAAAAGTGGACTCCTACTTGAATCGAAAAATTAAAATGCTGCAGGTAATGTCTTACCCGTATATATGATTATTCTGCCGATTATCCGTTATTCAATTTCTTTTACAGAAAACTGATGAACCTACTTGTGACAGGAAGTATCTGGCATGAATTTGACGCTTGATGAGACTCTAGGTGATTCTAATCCACACTACTCTAAAGTCTTGAAAGAAAAAATGGCAGCTAAAGAAGCTGCGAATAAAGCGATTGAGGCCCGAAAAGCTGCACTGGTGGAAGCATCTTGGTGTCGGATTCTTAAAGCTTCTAGGTGAACTTCCAGTTTAAAGTGGGATTGAAATACTTTAATATTCTGCTCTTTCATTAACGCTGTTCCTTCATTTCACCAGGATCCAAAGCAAAGAAGCCGAAGCACAGTTACAGAAAGCAGAGAAGACTGCAGCCGAAGCTTTTGAAGCAGCATTAGCCATAGGAGTAATCATGTATGACATACCAAATTGCCCTCAGAAGACTTGTCATGTAGAAACATCTTCTTCAAGAGAAGGATCTACAACGCATGCGGTTACAGCATCTTTTGAGACTGCATTTGAGGTCGATATAGAAGTGGCTGCAGCAGTAAAAACTGCATTAGTAAGGCTTGCAAACTGCCCTTCTATTAAGAAAGATGAATTCAAGGATCTGATTAGAAAAATCAGTCAGAACCCAGATACAAGTGACAATGATGAGGACCAGTCTGAGGATTCTTCTCCAAAATCTGGATCTAGTTGTGGACCAGAACTTGAAACAGTATCTCAAGGCTCGGATCGCAAGACTCCAGCTTCACAGTTGAGACAGAGGAAAAGTAAGAGAAGACAGTCACTTGAAAAGTTTAACATGACAAAACTTGTGAACATGATGTTTGATAGGCTTCAAAGACTGCAAGAAGATGAACTTTCTTCTCTTGCCACTATAGTTGCAACTTGTGGTCTAAATGCTGCCTTAGCTGAAATACAAAATAACAAGCACCATGACTCAGTTTCTGCTGCTGATTATGCCTCTAACTCCGGTATTGGATTCCAGCGAAGACTGTCTTCTTGGGGAGCCGGAAAGCTCGAAAGCTTCAGGGATGGGCATATCAAAAAGAAGCAGACAGAGACAGAACTCCCAAGTTTAGACAAGTTTTTAGTTAAGCACATGACTAAACTTGAAAAAGAAGTGCAGGAAGCCAGGAACAGCTGGAAAAAAGAGTCTAATGAAGGAATACCAAAGCATGCTAATACTTCTGATGTGAATGCTGATTCAAATAATGGTGCAACTTCCTCAGAGATCATTACAGAGTTGGGATGCATCCCTTTGAAGAATTCTTCCAAGATTGCGAAAGAGATTGAGGATGCAAAGAAAAATTCAGTAGGAGATTTTAATCTAGGCCACAAGAATTTTCAGGGAGATGCAATTTCATCTGAAGCAATTCCGGACCTGGGAAGTATGCTAATCAAGCATTCCTCAAAACTTGAAAAGGAAGTTGAAGAAGCGAGGAGGAACTGTGGCAGAAGCTTGGAAGGACTACCGACTAGAGCAGTTAGTCACACAAAAGAAGATATCACGGAACTTCCCAGTCTAGATAAGTTCTTAATGAAACATGTATCGAGACTAGAGAAGGAGGTCGAAGAAGCAAAGAACAGAAGAAAAAATGACGCACACGAAGGAAGTACGGCAATGAATCTGAAAAACAAAGTCAACTCTTCTGATTCAGTCACACAATTGGATAGAACTTCTAGTTTGGATTCTGAAGAAGGACTAAAGGGGAAAGAAAATGTTGACTCAAATAAGGAAGCCGAAATGAGTCTGGAGCGAAATGAAGTTGATCCTTCAGTGCAGATTGGAAAACAAAATCTAGCACATCAAAGTAGGAAGGCTCCAACTAAAGAGACTGAAGATGGCTTAGACAAGATATTGGTCAAGCCAGTGCACAGGCTGGAAAGGGAGAAGATGCAAGCCTTGGCAAGCAACTATAGATATGACAAACCCCAGAAGAAACAAAAAGGAAACATTGACACAGAATGTGAGAGCTTGGATAAGGTTTTGATAAAACATGTTTCCAGACTTGAGAAAGAGAAAATGAGACTTGGTTCAGAGGAGGAATCAATGAAAGTGAAGAAAAATACAACAAATATGAATCCACACAATGAGGAAGCTGGTGGTTTGGACCAAATCATGGTTAAACATAAATCGAGACTGGAGAGGGAAAAGCTGAATGCGGCCCAGCAACCAGAAGAGCATATTAGAAGCTCTGTGGCTCGTAGAGAAGCAAGGGAGAGGGAGTTAAACGAGGCATGGGGAGGTTTAAGTTTAGGCAACTCCATGAAGCCACATTTATCAAGACTTGAACGGGACAAGGTAGAGTCTTCTTCTTTGTTTTGAGAGATTATTGCTTTTTCTATATTGACTGTCAATCTTTCCCCTAGTTTATTAAGCCTTGTTTCTCCATTTATATAGGCTGCTTGGATTAAAGCTGAAGAGGAGGAAAGGAAGCAAGCTATGCCTTCTTCGGATTAGTGCTGAATCTTAGACTCAAATAATATGTACATATACTTTTTTTTTTTTGCTTGGACCCTTGTGATGTACGTGAGTCTTATCTACAAGACCAATATAAGACATTTTTCTCGTTATGTAAAGAAGCTTCTTAATGATTTGGGGTGCCTATTGATGGAAGGCTAATGACGATGATCAAATATAAACTACTGTATGTTCTTACTCTCCTTTGCTGATTCAATTTGTTTCAAATTGCAGCAACTCTAACATATTATCCCTATCCCTAATAGGGTGGAGTGGGGATTGGGTAGTAGTAGGTATTTTCTTTTAATTTTATAATAAGCGGAGGTCATTAGTTAAAGTTAAGTCCTACTTTAAAATTAGAAAAAAAAAAAAAAAAAACTCTAACATATCAAAGACCTAAAGATCCCAACTATAATATATCGAAACTATTTTCCACCGTTCTTTAGCTTTTTTTCTTTTTTGGTTCAAAGGTTCATTAATTTTTCAGAGGACTCAAAAAAGAGTATAAATTTCGGTCCCATGCATGTATATCTTGGATTATCTTGATAAATCTCGGTTGATGCTTGATGCTTGATGCTGCTGATACTAGATTACTATACCAAACTTGATAAGAGACTAAATTACTGATGTGGCTTGTTGATTCTTGGCCTACATTGGTGGTAATTACGGTGAAGTTGAGTGTCACCTCTGCCTTTTGGGTTGTGAAACTGTGGTGCCTCAGTTGCTAATGGGACTATTAGACTTTGGAGTCATTTTCCGTAATCAGAGGAAGGTAACAGCGAGCTACAAATGGAATTTAAGGCCATCTGGTTGATACTAATGTGGTTTCTCGGAAAAAGAAAAAAAAATAAAAGAAATTTAAAAAAATAGAAAAAATAAATATTACGTGTACACCCTCTATATGCATAATTAGGAGGAGGAATGCTATTTGCTTGACATGTAGAGGCGGGAAAGGGAAAGGAAAGTAATCCTAGCACTGCTCTAATTAGGGGTCTTAATTAGGAACGAAATCTAGTTCACTTTGGATAATAATAATATACTGATTAAACTTTAAGCATAAGACTTTTTATAATAGTAAAAGATGTTAGGAGATCGGTTTTCCGAAGCAACAATACACGGCTAAAATACTAGCTGAGAAAATTTGGGTAAAATAAAAAAGATAAGGCACACAAAATATTTAATGTGATTCACCCAATTTAGGCTATATCTACAGACAAAGTTGTGAAGAAATTCACTATGAAAAGGAGATTACAACATACTTCTCTTTAAATACAAGGAGAGAACAAAAGAATTTCTCTCTGTTGAAATAGGAGAAAACACTCTCTCTAAACAATTTAGAAGAAAATAAGTGGGACACTAAGAGGAATTCCTAGGCTTGAATTCCCTCTTAGAAAGGATGAGGATTTAGAATAGGGTGCAAAATAAGTGATGAATCCCTCGTATTTATAGAACTTGAAAGGTAATGTTTTACTATTACTATTACAACTGCCCTTTTCACTATTGCTATTACGGTTGCCCTTTTTACTATTGCTATTATGGTTAATTGGCGAGTATTTTCTTTTTTCTTCCTATAATGTGAACAACAACTGCAATAATATGGTTGGTGATGCCACAATTGTTGATTTGTTCAACATTCTCTCACTTGAAGACTTGATTTTAATCATGTCTTCACACTTGATAAATCTCTCTTTTCTTCGCTTGTCAATTTTTCATGCTGCTTATGTATCTGCTAGGTCATATGAGGATCTACACTACTGAAACTTATCAGTATTGATTGGTTTGGTTAAACCATCTACTTGGTTCTCTTTGGTGTGAATCTTCTTCATGTCCATACTTCCATCTTCTACTACTTCTCGAACAAAGTGATATTGAACACCTATGTGCTTTGTCCTGGAATAAAAGGCTGGATTCCTTGTAATGTATAATGCACTCTGACTGTCACAAAATAGAGGAATATTTTCTTGTTTGTGCCCGAGCTCTTCCAATAACCTTTGAACCCAAATAGCCTCTTTGCAAGCTTGTGTAGCTACAATGTATTCTGCTTCTATTGTAGATAAAGCCAAAATAGTTTGCAGTTTCGATACCCAGCTTACAGCTCCTTCTGCAAGAGTAAACACATAGCCTGTAGTAGATTTTCGTTTATCAAGATCACCACAAAATCTGAATCAATAAATCTTCTGACAGTAAATTCTGATCCTCCGTAACATAATGCAACATCTGAGGTTCCTTTGATATACCTCAGAATCCTCTTTATAGCATTCTAATGCTCTCCACCAGGATTCGCCATATACTGACTAACCGCTCCCACTGCTTATGCAATGTCTGGTCTTGTACATATCATAGCGAACATTGGGCTTCCTACCACTGATGTATACGGTACTCGAGACATCTCCATTCTCTTTTTCATTGCTAGGACACATCCCGGAGGATAACTAGAAGTTAATAGGAAGTGGGGTAGAAATCAGCTTACAATCTTGCATATTGAAGCGTCGTAGGATTTTCTTTAAATAATACTTCTGAGAAAGTCAAATCTTCCTGTTAACTCTGTCTCAGTGAATTTGCATCCCTAGAATCTTGTTTGCTAATCCCAAGTCCTTCATATCAAATTCTCTAGCCAACTGTGCCTTCAATTCTTAGACTCTACTTTTGTTAGAGCCCGCTACCACTATTAAAAAAAGTGTCTACCACGGCACGTGTACGGAAGCGCTGTAGTATGCGCCTAACCAACCACGGCGCCTTAACGGCGCTGTGATATCATGTGACGTACCACGGCGCTCAAAATGCGCGGTAGTAGATGTAGTGCTTTAATGGCGCCTATGGGGTGCCGTTAGTTTTATTTCACACGGTGCCTAAAATACCACGGTGCGTGAGGAGCCGAGATAGAGGTCTTGTATTAGGGTCCCAAACTTCAACCTGCGAGCTCATTGCTCTCTCTCTCAGCCCAGTTCTGTGCCCCCAACTCCCAAATTTTTATTTTATTGTTACCAGCCATAAAAACGTGCTTAGATCAAAGAGCTAGAGAGAAATTAGGGTGGGAGCTTTGGAGTAGAAGCTGTTACAGAAATTGTGATGGAATCCTTTGGCGAAGGCCTACCATTCCTCGCAGCCTTTCTCTCCAGGAGCCTCTGGCGTTCCCCCGTTCAACCATTTTCTGTTGTCCCTGTGTTGTCAAGCTGGGTAAAGCAGGTAAAATTTTGGGACTTGCATGTCTTTGATAATTATTTTTGGATTATGGGTTTTTTTTTTTTTTTTTTAATAAAGATTGTTGTGTAGATATATATATTTATTGGTTTGATTTGGTTGTATTTGGAGTAGATTTTGATTTTGGATTTCGGATTATGATCTCAACTTCTATGGTTTTAGATTTAGTTTTATAAATCTAAGGTATTCGGGAAAAGTCCTCAATGTATTACTTTCCTTTGTTAAAACTTAAAATCTTTGCTTTTTGGCTGAACTGAAATTAACCAGAGAAATAGAATCTTTCCCTTTTTCTTTTTTCTCTTTTTCTTCTTTTAAATAATGTGTTTTCATACTTGTCTATACGAATGATGTTTTGGAGTTTGATTTATGGGATTTTTTTTTTTCCTTTTGAGTTGGTTTATGGGAAATATGTTGGACTTTATTTATTTATTTATTTATTTTTGCTGCTGTGTTTTAATGATTTGTAGAGCTGGTGGTTTTCATTAGACACCCTGAGTATAATCTGAGCTAATAATCTGTTAAGATTCTTTCTAGCTTGGTTTATTTATCTACTAAAAACAAATTGAGTAATCATTATCTTAGATCACTCGTTAGACAGAAGCTAGTTCAATGAGATAAGAAGAATCCTTCAACCAATTTATGTACTCTTCTTTATTGGGTTTAGTACTTCATGTCCATGTGCATTCTCTATCAACTATCTTTGTTGTGTTTGATTATACTTTATTTTTCTTATTTTAATCATATAGTTCACTTATTATTGAATGACTTTACTGTATTTAATTTGCTAAGCCAGAATTGTGGAATTTCTACTGTTGATAGTGTCTAACCACGAAATAGATTTGTTTTGGGACTTTTAACTAGAAGTTAAGCAGTTTTATCTAGCAAATATTCTTGTCTTATTATTTTGGTTACTTCGTATATGAAGTAAAATAATTTAGATCTTGTGAAAACCTGGAGATAAGCATTGATAAGTAGTAAAGTTCCATGTGTTCTCATTTCAGATGCTCTAGGTTGATTCTCATATATAAGATATCCATAGCTTTTCGTGATGATAGAGCTTGGAATATACTCCAGAAGCAGCTACAGCATTTCCCAATGGTATCTAAATTTTGTCTATATGAAACTTTTAGTTCTCTTAATTTATCACATATGGAGTCATGAAATGTTGCTAGTACAAACAATGATTGTACTCTTATCATCTTTTTTCATCTTTTGTTTTTGTATGTGCTTTACTATGTTTAGTCTCAAATTCACTGGTTAGAAATGGTATATGATTATGGAATTTGATTCTGAATAGTAAAAGAAGTTCAATGATTATGGAATACTTAAGTTGGTTTGTTTCTTATTGGAAAGTTCATGCACTAGCTTTAATATTGTCAATGAACGTAGTTGATTAATTAGCATTGAAGTAGATCAATATCTTATTGTATTTGTTACTCCACATGGATACCTTGCATTTTAAAATACCCGAGGGATTTCTCTTTATTGGAAGCATTGGAACAACAGGAGAGTAGAAGGGATTCAATATAATTTTGTTGAAAATATGGAATACAATCTTAAAAATCTTCAATCAATGAGGATACCGTCAAATACGTCTAGTGTTCTGTACATTGAGGTAAATATTTTAGATTTCTACGAGAGTTTAATTAGTTAGAGGATGACTTGTTGTTTCTATGGTTGATATCTTTAGCTTTTAAGCGAGTTCTTGAATAGACTAGGTAATGGTTTTACTCATTGTGCTAATTTAAGCAAATGTGTGGGCTGTTTTTGTGGGCCTCTCTTTGATATATTATAGCAGAATTCATTTGAGAAACCTGTAAAATAGATGTGATGGTAAAATACAAATGTTAACATTTGTCTGCTTTTTTAAATACTCGACTTTTACTTTTTCAATGAACACTGAAAGAGAAACCATTGTAAGCTACTTTAGAAACTCTTATTAGAGCACTGCCTATCTTATATGTGTTGGCAGAATTGCATTTCTTGGAATAATTAGGAGGGGTGTTTGCACTCTTTGTAAGCTTGGTGGAGAGCAATAACAAAGGTTAGATATTTCTACATATTGAATGAGTTGTGGGCTAATGATATAAGCTTGCAGCAACTAGGTAGTCATCAGTACATATTTGCTATGTTGGTTTATATTTGGTGAGTTTGCATATTTAGTTTAATAGTTTAAGGATACTACTGGACTAATTTAAATTTTTATTTCTTGAGNATCTTATTGTATTTGTTACTCCACATGGATACCTTGCATTTTAAAATACCCGAGGGATTTCTCTTTATTGGAAGCATTGGAACAACAGGAGAGTAAAAGGGATTCAATATAATTTTGTTGAAAATATGGAATACAATCTTAAAAATCTTCAATCAAGGAGGATACCGTCAAATACGTCTAGTGTTCTGTATATTGAGGTAAATATTTTAGATTTCTATGGGAGTTTAATTAGTTAGAGGATGACTTGCTGTTTCTATGGTTGATATTTTTAGCTTTTAAGCGAGTTCTTGAATAGACTAGGTAATGGTTTTATTCACTGTGCTAATTTAAGCGAATGTGTGGGCTGTTTTTATGGGCCTCTCTTTGATATATTATAGCAGAATTCATTTGAGAAACCTGTAAAATAGATGTGATGGTAAAATACAAATGTTAACATTTGTCTGCTTGTTTAACTACTCAACTTTTACTTTTTCAACGAACACTGAAAGAGAAACCATTGTAAGCTACTTGAGAAACTCTTATTAGAGCACTGCTTATCTTATATGTGTTGGCAGAATTGCATTTCTTGGAATAATTAGGAGGGGTGTTTGCACTCTTTATAAGCTTGGTGGAGAGCAATAATCAAGATTAGATATTTCTACATATTGAATGAGTTGTGGGCTAATGATATAAGCTTGCAGCAACTAGATAGTTATCAGTACATATTTGCTATGTTGGTTTATTTTTGGTGAGTTTGCATATTTAGTCTAATAGTTTAAGGATACTACTGGACTAATTTAAATTTTTATTTCTTGAGAACTTTGACATTACAGTCTTTTTTTACTACTACTTAAGTCCTTCTTTGTAGTAGAATTATTTACTTATCTGCAGAACTACAATTGTATATAGCTGTAACTACTTGTAACCAGTGTTAATTGGTTTACTTTTGATCTAATAACTGTATTCAAAGATAATGTTTTTATTCAATTGTTAGATGAACTATTTTCTACTCCTAATTAGTTGGAGATGATTGTTTTAGATATATGTAACTGCTTGTGACGAAAAAAATGGAGATCGGATTTTGCTTTAGAAATTGTGTGAGAGAAGATGAAGACTGCAGGCACATAGTTTTTGAGCTTTAGGAAGAAAACAGTTATGAAGAAAAGAAAAGAGGCAGAGTTGTTGAGATAGGAGAATTTCATATTGAGAAGGAATTAATCTTTTCATTCTTTCCTTTTAATTATAGCTTTATATTAGTTATATTAAAACTATGTTGTAATATTTTTTTCTATTGATTGCAGTGTTGTTGAACTGGGAATTCTTTAACTACAGTGCCTAATAAAATCAAACCTCCAATATCTTAATAATGAAAAGTATGTGAGATATTTACACTCCTTTGATTCAAGAGATCTGTGAAGAACCTTAAACTTCTTTATTTGTTTATTTGTTGTGGACATGGTTTTGTACTTGACAATGTAAGTGGTAAACTTTGTTGGATGAAATTTGCGTGTACTTAACCGTTGTTTATATATATAGAATCAAACAAAAGTTCTTTTTGGTATTGGCTTTTGCTTGATTTGGGCTAAAATTTTGAATATTATTTGATATATTGATTAACATAAATATTATTGTAGCATTTATGAGATAAACGAATACCGATACAAATTAGAAAAAAAAAAAAGAATAGCTGAAATATTATTATTGAAAAGTATTTAAAAATCGATCAATTATGTTGTGCCTAAAAAAAAATGCCCATTGGATACCAACGCACTTTTTAGGTGCCTTAGTATGGTATACCAAGGTGCTTTTTAGGTGCCTTAGTATCTCGGGATACCAAGGCGCGTAGAAAGCGCCTTGGTAGACAAGGCGCCTTGGTATCCAGGACCTACCACGATACATAGAACTAAGGCGCTTTCAAGGGCGCCGTGGTAGGCCTTTCAAGGCGCTTTTGAAGTACCAAGCGCCTTGAAAGGTTATTTTTCTTGCAGTGTACTAATATGTCATCCACAGACAACAATAAGATAATGAAATCACTATCTTCATCAAACCTTCTAAAGTATGTGCAGTGGTCTGAACTGAGTCTGTTGTACCTATAGCTTATAATGAAGGAATCAAATCTCTAATACCAATACTTCGACGCCTTTTTGTGACCGTATAGAGATTTCTTCAGCCTGCAAACCAAGTTCTCCTTGCCTGTTTCAGCAAAACCTTCTAGTTTAAGCATATAAATTTCTTCTTCAAGTTCTTCATGAAGAAAAGTAGTTTTCACATCTAGCTACTCTAGATGTAGGTCAAACGTAGCATACATTACTAGAACTACTCTAACTATTGTTAGTCGAATCACAGGTAAAAATATCTCGTTGAAGTCAATACCTTCTTTCTGAGCATATCCTTTTACCACCAATCTGACACGATACCACTCCATTTGATCATTGCTATCTCGCTTGATCTTGTAGACCCATTTATTTCTAATAGTCTTCCTTCCTTATGGTAGCGAAACAAGATCCCATGTCTTATTCTTGTGAAGGGCTTCAATCTCTTCTTGCATTGTTGTCATCCACAGGGATACATCCGGACTTTTGGTAGCCTCATGGAAAGTTATTGGCTCTCCATCATCTGTTAGAAGGCAGTATGCAATATTGCTCTCAGTGACATAATCCGAGTGTCATGCCAGTGGTCTTCTCTCACGAGTTGACCGATGGATTTCAGAAGCCTCTTCCTCGACTGGTTCTTCTACTTCGTGCTCTGGTACTGCTTCAGAAGAATCTGTATCTTCAACATTCTTTTCGACCTGAACTGTAATAGTTTCTAGTATGCCATCGTCTCCCTTCTCTTGCAGTTTATTATCTATAAATATCACATCTCTGCTGATAACAACCTTATGGGTAGTGGGATCCTATAAGTGATACCTTTGATTCTATCAACATATCCTAAGAATATACATCTTCTGGACTTTGAATCCAGTTTTATGATTTCTTGAGTGTTGTATATCACGTACACAAGACTTCTAAATGTATGTAAGTGAGAATAATCAGTTGGCTTACCAACCCACATCTCCATCAGTATCTTCAGATCAATCGTTGTTGATGGAGATCGATTGATCACATAACAGACAGTTTTAACTGCTTCTGCCCATAATATCTTGGGTAAACTTGCAGCTCTCAACATTACTCTTGTTATTTTTAACAAGGTTCTATTTATCTTCTCTGCCACTCCATTTTATTGACTAGTGTACGCCGTTGTGAACTGCCTTTTGATACCTTCTCGTTGACAGAATTTATCAAATTCATCACTTGTATATTGTCCTCTATTGTCCATCCTCAAACACTTGATCTTCTCTAAAGATTCAAGCTCTATGCGTGCTTTGAATATTTTGAAAACTGAAAACACATCCGCCTTTCTTTTGATAGGATACACCTAACATCTCCTAGAGTAATCATCAATAAAAGATACAAAGTATCTAACTCCTCCTAGGGACATTACCGGTACTTGCCAAATATCAGAGTGAACTAAGTCTAGAACCTTTTTACTTTTAGAGCTAGATGTGCTGAACTTTAATCTATGTTGCTTGCTTGTGACATAATGCTCACAAAATGGTAAAGATATCTTTGTAAGACCAGGAAGTAACCTCTGTTCAGAGAGAATCTTCAAGCCGCGTTCTGACATATGGTTGAGCTTACGATGCCATATCATCGTTGATTTTTCTTTGGAATTTATTGAAGCAACTGATGCCTCCGCTTCCATCAATGTATCTATTTTAAGCATGTACAGATTCACTGTGATCTTCACTGCCTTCATTACTATAAGCGTACCCTTCATAATCTTCATGATCCCATTCTTGATACGAGTTTTGTAACCAAGGTTATCTAATTATCCCAAAGATAATAGATTTTTTTTCAGACTCTTCACATGTCACACCTCTTAAATAGTACGAACAATACCATCGTATATCTTCATCTTGATGGTGTCAATCCCAGTGATCTCTAAAGCGTTGATCATTACCCATGAACATAGATTCTCCAGAGACAGGTTTATATGTGTGAAACCACTCTCTGTGAGAAGTCATGTGCCATGTTGCTCCTGAATCTACTAACCAAACATCAGTTAGCTTCCTTCTGTCCTTAGAAACTATTGTTGCTTTGCTGTACAAGATTTCTCCATCATCTGAAGTACTTGCAACATTTCCCTAAGTATTTGATGACTGGGGTCCTTCCCTCTAGAATCTCCATTCTTTTTAAGTTTCCAACACTCTCTTTTGACGTGTCCCTTTTTGCCACAATAAGAATACTTGACATTCTTCTTACTTCTTGACTTTGATCTACCATGACTCTGTCACTGGGGGCACATTCTGTTGATCTCCCTCTTATTGTCAAAGTCTCTGCTTGCTATGAACTTGCCAATCTGTCTTCCTTGTTCTTATGCCGATTTTTTTTTTCGAGAACAGCAGCTGTAAAATTGTTAAAAACTATAGTTGCAGCATTGTTGGTCACATTTATGATGAGTTGATCATACAAATCAGGTAGACTCTGAAGTAAGATTTCTGAACATTTATTATCCTTTATTTTATACTCCATTGCTGTGAGCTGTGAAAATAGAGTGTTGAGGGTATTGATATGATCAGTCACCGTTGTTGATTCCGCCATCCGAAGGGTGTAAACCTTCTCTTCAAGAAAATTTTATTGTGAAGCGACTTGGCCTGATATGACTTTGTCAGTGTATCCCATATCTCCCTAGCTAACTTCTTCTTTCTAATGCTTGATAGAACTCCATCTGCTAGTACCAAATGTAAGTTAGCGACAGCATTGCCATCCATCTCGTCCCACCTTTTATCATCAGTAATCTCAGTAAGCCTTTTCCCAATTGTTACTAGGCAATTATCTTTTCTCAAAATTACCTTTATCTTTATTTTTCATAGAGAGAAATTACTCCTATTGAACTTCTCAATATCGAATTTTGCTGCCATTTGTTCACCATGATTTGTTCAGTTACTACCGTTTCACTGTATGTGAACAGTACTGTATACGCAAATAGTACCATATATGTGAATAGTACTCTAACTAATGGCTCTAATACCACTATTAGGAGATCGGCTTTGCGGAAGTGACAACACACAGTTAAAACATAAGTTGAGAAAATTTGAGTAAAATGAAAAAAATAAGGCACATAAAAGATTTAACGTGGTTCACCCAATTTAGGCTACGTCCACGGACAAGGATGTGAAGAAATTCACTATGAAAAGGAGATTACAACACACTTCTCTCTAAATACAAGGAGATAACAAAAGAACCTCTCTCTATTGAAATAGGAGAAAACACTCTCTCTAAACAATTTAGGAGAAAACAAGTGGGACACTAAGAGGAATTCCTAGACTTGAATTCTCTCTTAGAAAGGAAGAGGATTTAGAATGGGATGCAAAATAAGTAATGAAGCCCCCGTATTTATAAAACTTGAAAGGTTGTGAGAACACCACCTTTTACTATTGCTATTACGGCTGCCCTTTTTATTATTGCTATTACGACTACCCTTTTCACTGTTGCTATTGTGGCTGGTTGGTGAGCATTTTATTTTTTCTTCCTATAATGTGAACAACAACTGCAACAATATGGTTAGTAGTGCCACAATTATTGATTTGTTCAACAAAAGACTCAATTACACTCAAGTTTTCACTCTATAATATGCTTACAAGTTAGTAAACATAAGAAGGGATAGCAGAAAATAAATAAATAAATAATTGAATTTATGCCTAAAGTCCTAATAGATTTTTGATTCATATAGCTTCCACCTGTTATAAATACATAACCCCTGCTTGGATTTTCTTTTTGTATTTCCACACTAAACTACTCATTCCCAGCCGTAGCCTCCTCTCCACTGAATTCCTATCGGCTCGTTTGATATGCTAGATTGGATTGGATTGGATTACTAATTTGGAGGATTAGATTGGATTATTAGTTTGGATTGGATTGGATTAGATTGAAATGGATTAGACTATTTAGTACTGCGATATATTTAGTATAATCCAGGACTAAAAGTCTATTTACATAACAAAATAATTTTTAATTTATGAGTGCAATCTAAGTTTTCAATAAGATAAATAATAGATAAATAAATAAATTTTTACATAATATAACAAATAAAAACAAGATTTTTATCCAAATAAAGTGTTATACTTAATTTTATTTTAATAAAATGAGGAGTATAATAATTCAAAATAAAACTTTTTATTTTAAGAAAAGGGCACTGGAAAAAAGATATGGAAAGCAAAAAGAAAAGGAAAAGAAAAAGAAAAAGAAAAGGAAAAAAAAAAAGAGCCCAAGGGCTTATTTATAAAACCCAAGCTCATGTGGGATTAAATTGAAAGGCTGGACTTTTTTGTCCAGCCCTCTCACAAGCCCAGACATCCAGTTCTCATTATAATCTAGTAACCTAAACAGGGCCTATAGGGTTTAGAATTTTCCATTCAAGTAAACCAATTTCTTTAAATTAAACTAGACATAAATTTCATTAATTACTTGCAATATTAATAATGAGTCTAAAGTTTAATCACTCCATTCTAACGAAACTCGGAAAATATAGGTTCTACAAACCAATGCAAGATTAAGCACAAAGAACGTATACTTAAAATAGTGAACTTCTTGTTGGGATTGCAAAACAAGTTTTTGTGTCACTTGCAAGGATTCCAAACACCATGACCACTGTTTTATTCAAGTAAGTCAGGATTTATGGTTCAATCAGACAATTAGTGTTTTCTATTATTATTACTATTATTATTATTATTATTATTATTATTATTTTGCCCTAAGAAAATTAAATAAGTTTTAGGAAATATATATGGTTGCCGTAAGTATTTTTTTTACCTACGTATATGTATTTTTTTTCTAGCTATTGGATCATCATCTAACAATGATCCAACGGTTATAATGATGTGCATGAAAAGACATGCATTATTAATGTTATTTCTCTATTTTATTTTATACTATAAAAAGATGTGCATGATAAATTTTAATTGGCCAAAATGATATAGTTTAAAAAAAAAAAGTACCTACTGGATTGGTGCCTCTTATATATATTGGTTTTTGATTATACAGGTTTTCAAAACTTCAGAAAAGGCACCTTTTTTCGGATTCCACACCTAAAGGGATTGTTAGACGTCTCAGACATACATCCTTATTTCATGCAATTCTAAACATGTAGTGTTTCTCAAAGTAAGATTGGACAAGGAAGAACAACAAAAACATCGCGGTTAACCGTCGTTATCATGGGCAAAGTTTAGGTATAAACAATGTGGATGGAAATTTGACCATAAATACAAATTTTGTTCAATTGAGTGTGAAGTAAGTATCACGTGTGTTCTATCCATTATTTTCTTTTAATTTATTCATAGTATATGTTCTTTCAACTAATGATTAAGAACTGATCATTACATACTAATCATGTATATATATATTTTTTTCGATGTAATGTAGTTGCATGCGAATGTAGAAAATCCAAAGGCAGAAGTTTCACTTGATCGCCAAGTTCAACTTAATGAGCTTCCTCGTGGGACAAGGAGAAAACAACTATTTCCTCAAAGAGCTCCTTTATATTAGTAGATTAATCACTTATTGAGAACATAAAAGAGACATCTCGGTTTTTCACTTCTCTTTTTTTTTTTTTTTTGTTCACTGGACATGGTATTTTTATTGTCTCTGCAAATTAGTGTATATCATTTTATGTTGTTTTCTTATTTAGTTTGTTCGGTAATGGAAATTTGATTTTAATTAATTCATGACTAATTGTTGCATTATTGTTTGATCGATTTTTTTTTTGTTTGTTTTAAAGTCAATTAATTGATGGAGTACAAATATTTGAAGTTCAACATATCAGATTATATATGCATTTAGTTAATTACAAACGGATTTGATCTGTTGGATTATGTGATTTGGAATTAGTTCGAAGCAAGTTCTTGTTGATTAGCTTCAGTTCATTTAGTTTGTATTCAGTACTCAAATCTGTTAGATGGCGGGCTCGTTTGTCTTTGAGCTCTGGCTTTTGATCATTAGGGGAGGCTTTCCGCTGCTGTAGTTAGCCTTTAAAAAAAAAAGACTGAATTAATGATTTCCACTTACTAAAAAAAAAGAAAATAACCTCCACTTATTACTTATGATCTCCACTTACAAACAAAGTGGGGCTGAACTAATGGTCTCCACTTACTACAAAGAAAGAAAAATAACTCACGTACTCTGAGAGTTGAACTCCCGACTTAATATCCAATCTCCACCACATCCTACTTACTGAGCTAGCCTTAGTGGGCACTCTGCTGTAATTAGCCTTATTTTCTACTTCTATAACAAAAATAAATAAATAAATAAAATAAAAGTTTACGAAGGAAAAAAAGTCTACGTGTGTACACTCTCTCTATGTATAGATAATTAAAGGGTTCTAATTAGGAAAGAAATCTAATTCTTCATGGATAATAAAAATACGGTTAAACCTATGCATATATATAGGAGTTTGAATAACTAGTATTTCAAAATTTGTACCAAATGTTTAATATGGCATGTGAGTTATCACGATTCAATTAGGAAATATGATTAATTTATTTATAGTAGTTCTAATACACAAACTAAATAGTGATAACTCATATGACATATATGTTGGTATTAAAAATTTGGTATAAACCTTAGGATATCTAGCTAGCATCATTCATAGGAGTTTATAGTATAAAATAATGCAATTATTACTCCATATTATGCTTCTTACAAATTACTAATCTACAATCTTAATAGATTAATTCTCAATCATAGATATACTACCATGTTATAAATACATACCCTGCTTTTTTTTTTTTCACAATAAACCACCATTTTCCCGCCAGAGCCTCCTATCCATGTAATCCTACTTTATAGGATTCAAAATTTTCCATTCAAATATACTAATTTTTCTCAAAAGCGAAGTATAATTTGGGGAATGGAACTTAGTAGGAATGGAATTATATGAAGAATTAGAGATGGCCGACCTATCCGTTTGGTGAAAGATCCCTGGATCTCACGTCCCACTACCTTTCGGCCAATTACACAACTTGCTTATTTGTCGAATGACTAGTTAGTGATTTCATTATTGATGGTCCATGGAATGAAACTTTTTTGGAGCAGGTTTTTTGGCTTATTCCACTTGGCTTGAGGGGGAGGCATGATCAATTAATTTGGCATTTTGAAACCAGTGGCAACTACTCTGTCAAATCTAGTTATAAGGTGGCTTGAGCTAGCTTGATTGATGATAGTAGCTTAGATGTAGTGGTTGACTTCTTTTGATGGCGAAGCCTCTGAAAATATAAAATACTCTCCAAGATAAAAATCTGCTTGTGGAGAGGCTTTCATGAAGCTCCACTAGTAAGACATAATTTTGCTAAACAAGTAGTTTCTTGTCCTCTTTACTGTCCATGGTGTAAAGAGGAAGAAAAGACTTCCTTTCGTGCTTTTTGGGAGTAATATTTCATTATTCAAATCTAGTTTTCTAGCTCCATTTGGCTAAAGTTATCTAAGTTCCATGGCTTTACCTTTGGTATGTTGTGTTAATTTGCTGCAACCAATCTATTGACAATTGAGTTTGAGATATTTTGATGTTGTTGGAGCATATATGGTACTAGGAACAAGTTTGTTTTTGATAACAAGGCAACAATACAACTGATGATCTTAGAAGGGACCGATCGGGTTATTGGGAGCTACCAGGGTGTTACTGGAGAGCAGTGTTCTCCTTCTTTAGCTTCCTTACTGTCTGATATTATATCCTTTATACTTATATTTTTTTTAATTAAAAATTTGAGTAGTTTGTAGTTTGTATGTTTACGAAGATTTCATAGATTTAAAATTTTCATTTAATGTGATAGCTAGACTATTATATAATGCTTTTAAAACGCAAAAATTGTCAAGAGTAGAGCTGCCAAGAGGGCTGAGCCGGGCCCTTAGAATGGTGGCACGGTACAACACGATACGGCTAAAGCACGTCACAGCACGTTAAATCGTGGGTCGTGCCAGACACAACATGACCATGGGATCGTGTCGAGCCAATAAACTAGGCACGATAGGCTAAGCACAAGACGGCATGTTTACATGTACGGCACACCATGACCTACAGATACGACACAATACGACACGCTAGTTTAATAGGTACAGTATGTTAGCATATTAAATATATGAATTACTATCATTTTGCTTTTCCTATATACATGTATTTTTATTTTTCTTTTCTCTTTTCCTTAGCACCTTAAGTGGAATTATTCGGGTTGTAAGCTCTAAACTATTGTTCTCTTTTCGTTTATTTTTTTATTAATAATAATTATCTTTCAAGAGTTGTTAAGCAAGGGATTGTTGAGATAATTGGGTGTCAACCTAGTTCAGATACTTCTACTCTCTATTGTACTTCTTCACCTTGACAGACTTTCATTCAAAAGAAAAAAGAAGAATTTTCAAGTAATTATGAATTTATAATTAAGTAGGTGCAATGCAAATCTAGTTAAGATAAAATTTTACGTTAAATTTACTTTTTTATATATAAATTTGAATTATTTGAAAAAATTGAAAAAAGGGACATTAGAACTAATAAAATTTACTAATTAAATTGTCTAATTTTGGTCCAAAAAGATTGGTACGTTCAGGCACATAGGCTAGCACGGGATGGTACGATATGCTAGAGCATAGACCAGTAGGTCGTGTCAGGTCAGTGATTTTATATTATGGGCCGGTACAGCATAGGACGTCTAAAAGGTGAGCACGACACAGCATAATACGAAAATATATTTGTGTCTAATTTAAATGTACCATGCTACATTTGACACCTCTAGTCAAGAATATATATATATGTATAAAATTTATTATCATTTGAAGACATTATTATAAATTCAAATACATTTATTTTTCAGGTGCTATTGTTGTATTGAAACTTTTTTCGCCACTCTAAAAAAAGTTTTAGCTTTACCGCTGTAAGCTAGTGACCATTTCCATAATATATACAGTAAGTATATATTTACACAATAAATGTATGTCATATGTATTTCACCCCTAAAGTGTATACGAAAATAGGTATAAAATTATTAAATAGTGATTAGTGAAACATAAGACCGCAGACGGGTACTTAGCCTACACATGATATAGTATGTGATTGAGTTTGGAAAACTTGTTATCGTTTTAGGCAAAATATGTTGCCATTACACGATCGGTATCGTGTAGAATAAAACTCCCATACGCAGAAAGTCGAGTGACATCTTTTTCGTAAAAAAATTGATCAGATTGAAACAATTATATCGTAATATTTAATTTAGCATAGTTTGTATGTTGAAACACCGCCAGATTGGTTGTTTCTTTTTCTTATTAGTTTATTATTACTTTCTTTCTTTTTTTTCGCTGGAATCTTTTTTTTCTTTTGGTTGAAAATAAAAGATTAAGAAAAAATTCAGGCTTACATTATATTTTATAAACATGAAATACTTAAGATGGTCCCTTTCATATTATTCTTGCAAACCCAAAGTCTAATTATACATCTGTTGGGGGGGGGGGGGGGGTTTCTTTTGGTTGAAAATAAAAGATTAAGAAAAAATTCAGGCTTACATTATATTTTATAAACATGAAATACTTAAGATGGTCCCTTTNAAAATTAAACGAAACTAAGTTTACAAAAAAGAAAAGGAGACTAAAAAACTAACGAAACTAAAATAAAAGAAAAAATCCAAAAATACAAGCATGCAGTTAGATCTGGATCTCGAGAACATGTAAATTTTCCTGCTCGTCTCTTTGATCTTCCAAGATTTTTGTCAGCATAACTTGCACATACATTAGAGTAGCACAAATTATGAGTTGAGATGCAATAGACAAGAACAATCACCTTCCAAGCCGGTAGTGCTACAGCATTAGGTTTCAAACTTTCTGTAGCATGGATTACGCAGCAATAAAGCCCACCTAAAGTCACGGAATCTACAACCATTAATGTAATAATCTTTTGACTCTTTTCTGACATATATATAATCCATATTTGATATGATATGATATGATCTGGAGAGATATAGCATATGATGTTAATTTATAAATAAGATTTGATCATACAGTAGATAGAAGACACTCACCTTGTAATATATATATATAAATATACATGTCTTCACTAGCCTACAGAGTTAGAGTCATTGAAAACAAGGAGAATTTTTCCTAATCTCAATTTCCTCTTCTCAATTTTTGTTATGAAATTGAATATAAAATGAAAGTTAAAAATTGAGTGAGCCTTAAATTGGGAAAAAAAAAAGTGACAATTCACATCTTATATAGAGATAAAACTGGAAATAAAAATTCAATAGGGCCAAAGTAAACTAAAATGTTATATTGCACTAAACTATGAAATGAGGAAAAAAATTAAAAGGGTAATATATTGCACTAAACTATGAAATGAAAAAAAAAAATTAAAAGGGCAATAGAAATAATATCTCACATATTAAAATAGGGACAAAATTAAAATGGGAGACAAAATAGAAAATAAAAATCTCAAATAGTACTAAAGAATATGAAAAACATTTAGGGGGGAAGGGCTCCGCCTCTGCCAGCTTATAGTTTTAATTTTTATATAGGATGTACATAATTCATGAATAAAATGCATGTGACATATATTTCGCCAAAAAAAAGGTGGGGCATAAAAAATGGGTATAATCTATTGAAACTATAAACGGGTATTTATGTAAATATGCTTTGAAAACGAGTATTTATGTACTTATCACAAAAAGTGATCCTCTATGGTGCACACAGAAAACAATGGGCCCAAATACGAGTTCTCATATCCCAATGGGGCCTGGACAAGAATGGGCCTATATATTCTCGGACGACAGCTCCGCGAACGATGGTCAGTTGTCATACGGGTTTTAATTACGGAAAAAAAAAAAAAAAAAAAAAAAAAAAAAAAAGGAAAACCAAAACAAAAAACCCTCATAGGAGCTACTTATTAATAGGTTCTCTCACTTGTTACCATATTAATTATCAAACTAAACCCTTTCCCTCGGCAGAGCCTCTTCTTTCTCTTCTTTCTCATTATAGGGTTTCTTTCAGTCCAAGTAATCGAATTCTTCAATCTACTTGATTGCCTCTTCTCCATCGCGTATTGCATTCTCATCCCAATTAAGTTGAAACTCTTAGTTCAAGTACCATAAATCAAATTCTTGGAACTAATTTCTTCCAAATTAGACCAATATTATTTACCTACAATATGGTGGCGATTTGTAGCAGAATTAATCAAGCGTTTGATCCATCCTTTGTAGTTGCAATGTTAAAAGCAGGGTTCTATTCGCAATGCAAGAACCACAAAGAACACACAGTACACAACGCAATCTTCTTCTGTTGGAATTGCAAAGGAAAAGCCTTTTGCGCCTCCTGCAAGGAATCCCAACACCCTAATCACTGTGTTACACAAGTAAGTTCATTAGGGTTTAATGAGTTCCTTATTATTATTATTATTATTATTATTAATTCCTGAAAAATTAATTTATATGAATATGTAGTTTTTAATTTTAATTTTAATTTAATTTTTTTTAAAAAAAAAACTTTTCAGGTTTACAAAACTTCGCGTAAGACTTCACTTCGGATTGCACACCTAAAGAAATTGTTGGACGTCTCAGACATACACCCTTTTTCGTTCAACAAGAAATTGATAGTGTTTCTCTGTGCAAGATCAAAGAATAAAGAAGAAAGACTGTGTCCGGAGCCTCAACCAACAATATCAAACAAGTACAATTGTCAACAATGTGGATTTGGATTTAAAGATTGCTACAAGTTTTGTTCAATCGAGTGTAAAGTAAGTCCCACTGCCACACCTATTTTATCTATTCATGATTAATTATATTTGTTCATCTTGTAAATGTTTCTTCAACCAATTAATTATTAATAATTCATTACAAATTAATGATTTTTTTTTTTTTTTTTTTTTTTTTTGGGGGTGTGGATATTGTAGTTGTATGCGAATGCAGAAAGTCCAAAGGTGGAAGCTAACAATGTACGAGGGGCAATGGAAGTGATCAATAGCAAGAACAAAGTGTCGTCCTCTAGTACTTTCCGGGTCTATAAACGAAAGGCAGAAGCTTTATGTGATGGCCAAGTCCAATTTAATCTGTCTTACAGGAAAAGGAGGAGGAAACAACTGTTTCCTCAAAGGGCTCCTCAATATTAAGATTAATAATGATCGGTTTATACTTTATATTATCATAAGGGACATGGGTCTTCATAATTTCGTACATAAAGTCTTTATTCAGGAAGCTCTTGTAGTACTTGATCGTGCAATGCATTACTAATTATGCAAAATAGTGCACATATATAATTCGATGTTGTTTTCACTGTCTTGCTAATGGAAATATGATTTTGATTCATGAATAATCCTTTGCACTATTGTTTGATAGACTTCTGTTTTTAGGCAGTTAATTGAGTATGATTAGTGAAAGCGAGAGCTGAGAGATTAATAGTACCAACTCCTCCATAAGTCAATTTTAGATGTTCTGATTTCAAAATCATCCCTAGCTCCCCAGTTCGAACAATAAAAAGAGTATAAACTAAGTTAATAAATCGATGTATCATCTGTTTTATTTTGTCTTCCACAAAAGCTCCTCATATTATTCTATGTTAGCGGAACATAATTTGAATTTGTGTGCCAATGACAATAATATCATCTCCGGGCTCGAAAGCCCCTTTGTTAATGGAACTCTCTAGATTAAGGATGAATTTCCTTCGTAATTAAGCAGCACTGGGGTGCAAATGCACCATGCCATGTACTGAAATGATTCTCCAAAGTGCAAAATTGTCACTTCCATGAACTACGTGTCGTTTAGAGGTTAACGAAAATGGAGGATTTGGTTCTGAAAACGACATGCCGTTGCTATCACGAACGACAACACATTCGTGATTCATGAATCTAGAGAGCAAAATAGAAATAATTAGTTCGTCTTCACCTTCTAGCATCTTCTTCTGGTATATTATTACTTTATTACAAGGACACGAGTCTCCTCCTCCTTCTCTTGAATATATTGGTGCCAGAAAAAACATCCTAAAACGACAACGCTTTTTGCTGGTAACCCATCGATCGGCCATGGGAGGAGGCAACGGGCAGAAGGCCAAGATGGCTCGCGAGAAGAATTTGGAGAAGCAAAAAGCTGCAAAGGGTATTTTTCTCTTTCTCTTTTTTGAGCTTCCATTCCTCTCAAAAGTAATCGATTTGATCCAGTAAATCTCTACTTGGGAATTTGGGTTTGTTATTGTATATGCTGCTGAATCTGATTTTGATTTATATAGGTAGCCAGCTTGAGTCAAACAAGAAGGCCATGAGTATACAGGTACGCTTTCTTCAAACCCTGGGTTTAATTTGCTTTGTGAGTTTGATTTTGTTTCGCTATTTTATTTGTTATTTCAGTTGTAAGGTTCCTGGGAACCTTTTAATTTTGCTCTATAGATGAAATTGTCAAGGAGGCAAGTAACCCAAGATATCCATGTATTTGGCTTTGATTATTTTTTTTTCCCTTTTTTGGGGTGGTAGAGAAGTTTGATATGTGTTTATTTTACTAATCATATATGATCTGTGGTTATCTGAGCAGCGTAAGAGGTTAGAGACTGGATTTTGTACTTTCACATTTGAATTTTTTTTTTTCTTTGTATTTGCGATTGGTTTGTCTAATTATGTATGTGTTGTCTGCTTCTCCTTGTAGCAATTTGACTATGGTTTATGATTATTATTTTAGGCTTAAAACTATTTTACCAAGCCTTCCTATCGCTCTTTACTTCGCGAGATAGTTCTTAATTCTTAAAATCACTCAAGGATTTCCTCTGACTGTGTTCTTGCATTCTGAACTTCTTCTGTGACATACGAAGTTTCAAACCTAGATTAAGTCCATCTCATCTCTTTGCCGCCCCTGTTAATTCAACTGTTTCTGCTTTGATTTCAGCTCCTCCCAAGAATGGGGCTCACTGATCAGAAATAACCATTGTAGATATCCATGCCGAATCTTTACTCTTTCACTGGCACAGTCAGAAATATTAAAGTAGTTACATGTTCTGTTTTATAGGTTTTTGTTTACAAAGTTTGGGATATTCGGAACTTATATTACCAATCTTCCACTAGGGGAATCTCATCATACTAGAATTTTCCTTTCTGCATCTGAACCTGTGTGATTCTAGTGTTCTATGACTTCTTTTCCTTTTGGATAAACCCGGCTTCTGTGACCACATTTCTGCACATATGATACTCATTTTTGATGGAAATTCTTCATATAAATTCGAAGAGAAGAAGACACTTTAGTTTTTCAATTTTCATGTTCTAGAGTTCCTAAGCTCTGGTCTTTAAGTGATGACACTTCGTTCTTTGATGTGGGCAAGTTATTGGAAGCCATTGCTTTTGTAACTTGCTTGGTTTAACCCCCTGTCCCTTATTGTTACTAAAATTTTTTTGAGCTATACAAATTCGAAGAGAAGAAGACACTTTAGTTTTTCAATTTTCATGTTCTAGAGTTCCTAAGCTCTGGTCTTTAAGTGATGACACTTCGTTCTTTGATGTGGGCAAGTTATTGGAAGCCATTGCTTTTGTAACTTGCTTGCTTTAACCCCCTGTGCCTTATTGTTACTATAAATTTTTTGTGCTATACATTAGAGTCCACTGACATTAACAAAGATAATGACTCCTTTTGTTGTTGTTCAATCACTGGTGGTGGTTGTCATCAATTCCTTCAACGACGGGCCTGGTTGGTATTGGTTACTGAATGCAGTGCAAGGTGTGCATGCAGACATTCATATGTACCACATCAGAGGTGAAATGTCGAGAACATGCTGAAGCAAAGCACCCGAAGGCTGATGTGTTGACATGCTTCCCACACCTTAAGAAATGATTCCTAAGCTGCGAGATTCATATTGGTAATGGCTGGCTGTAGAATGTTGTTCTTATGTTCCTTGCTACTATTGTGTTATCAACAACTTGCCTGATAAAGAAGAATATATGTGCCAAAAGAAATGCTAATGAAGAGCAAGTAAATGTGTTAAAGGTTGTTTCTTATTAGTAACTCTTTTTCTTTTTCACCGTTTTTCTTGAAAGTACTTATGGTTAAGTCGATAATAGGCGTTAGATCCTTTAGGACCTCTCTTTGCAAATTTCAGAAAAAGGCTTTGAGTTTCAAATTTTGATCTTGTTTACATAGAAATAAAGCCACAACTTGTTGAAACTAAAATACCTTCGGAATTTTAAACCACAATCTACCTGATTATTTCCTTCAGATCAGGTCGTAGCCTTTATACTGTTGTGAATAATGATAATCCGAATAAATTCTTTTCGTCAAAATAAATGTTGGCTGTGGATTTCTTCATCTGCATTATGAGAAGACGTCAGTTTGGTATGTCACATTAATGAAATGCATAAAACTTATTGATGACAGGTATGTGATTGTAAATATTAGCAGGAAAAGTGGTTGTTAGATATCTGCATTTATTTACTTCAAGATTTGTTGTCGAATATTACCATAATACCACGCAGACTGTTACTGTCATATGGAGAACCTTAAGACAATGAAACCTTTACGCGGTGCATGAACCATTCTTCTATAACAAAGGCTATATATGTAGTTTAGAAGCGAATAATTATGGCAACAGGTTATTAGACTGAGCAGTTATAGAAAATAATTCCTAATAGGCATGACTATAACATGAATCGGCAACATTAGTCTCTTTAGGGCGGCTGCTCTATCCCAAAAGTCAAGATAGGTAACTAGATTAATTATCAAAAGAGAAAAAATAAAGGAACAAAAATAAAGGAACAAAATCAATGGCAAATAAATTAATCTAATGTAAATGGTAGACCTATACTGCACAAAAATTTTTAACATATGGAAGGCACTAATACATTCTGTTTCTCTTCCCTTTCACTTTCAAAAGCAGTCAAAATTGAAACATTCCAATACAAATGTCCCACACACGTAAGAATCAATATTAGAAGTATATTAGATCAGGAAAGCTTGGACACATAACAATTTGTTGATCTTAGGAGTTATCTGGTTGTTTCATACAAGTTTTAGGCTATGTTTGGTAGATGAGATTTTTTGAGGGATGGAGATGGGTGGAGGGAGAGGGATGACAATTCTCTGTTTGGTAAGAGGGAGAGGAGAAGCGGAGGAGAGGGTCTTCTTCTGGACCCACAAAAACTCATCCTCCCAAATTAGAAGGATTGGAGAAAATTGAAAAGAAAAAAACATAAATTGATAAAGAGAAATGCAAGCAGCACTCTCTTTTATACTCTCTTTTGCACTCTTTCAGTCTCACTACTTGACACGTGGATTCCACTATGATTTATTGTATTATTAAAATATTAAACTGGATAGTAAAATCTACGTGCTTAACTGTGAGACTAGAGAGTGTAATAGAGAGAGAGAAAGAGAATGTGTTTAGCATTCCTCATTGATAAATTTATCCATCAAATTAATTAATTTTAAAAAAATAAAATAAATAATATAATAACTTTACAAATAAATACTCTTTATCCTTCCTACTTTACAATTTGCTCTACTAAACAGTTCATGAGATCATTACTCTTCTCTCTATCTATATTCTCCTTTTTCTCTACACTCTTCATTATTCGTACTCTCATTCATGAGATCATTACTCTTCTCTCTATCTATATTCTCCTTTTTCTCTACACTCTTCATTATTCGTACGCTCATTCCCTCCTACTTAACATAGTCTTAGAAGGACTTTTCCGGGTCCATTATGGAGTTGTTTCTCTATTCTTTATTCTTAAAATAAATTTAAAAAGAAAAATAAAATAAAATCAAAGACATGATTACTCCTTTGAATTCAATGCTTCTCATTTCTAACTCTCAATACGAAGTGTACGTACATTTTGCCAGGTCTTAGACGCAACCATAATGCTCCATCCACTCTTGTACCCCGACCCAAAAGAAAAAATAACACTATTTTGAGCATGTGGGTCCAATCTGACATGGCAGAACATGGTTGGGCATGAAGCAAAACAAAGTTCCAAACTGACCTAAGCTACTCAAAACACTGAACCCAAAAACCTCACCACCGAGGCCAGGCCCGAGGAAGGAGCCACCAGCTCTCCACTCGAACTACTAGCCCTTGTCCAGGCCCAGAGAGGGTAACACAAGCCGTCTGGACTCTGGACTGTAGGAGTCTGGACTAGGACTAGGTCTGGTCCCGTCCATCTACTCCAAGTGGGGACCACTCTTGTCATAATAACTCTACGCGGCAACCAAAGACAAAAGCTGAAGACGGGGTGGGGGGGCAAAAGTATGAGTAGGTCACGGTCACTGCGTGGGTCTCCTCCCACTCCTCTCCCATTGGTTGGTTGTTAACTATTTCTGAAAACCATTCAGTACTCAAAAACAGTCTTAAGTTGTTTACAATATATTCAATTTCACTTGCAGAAAATTATGTTTGACTTTGACTGCTGACTTTTCCCACCTCCCTCCCTCCCTCCCATTTCTCACCCCTTTTTTCTTCCTAAATATCTTCCCATTTTTGTTTCTCTCTTTGCATCTTCAAAATTTTGGCCACTTTCCGGTGCTCTTATGGCTCCTCTTTTCCTTTCTTTCTTCCTCTCCTGTCTCCTCCTTCTACTCTCTCCTGCTTTCTCCACAAATTCTGAAGGTACCCTTTTAATCTTTTTGGTTCCTTTTTTCTTTTTTTGATTTTGATGTTTGGTTGCTTAGAAACAGAAGGAAAAGGAAAGAGATAAACAGAGAAAGAAAGAACTTTCTCCTTCTATGGATTATTATTACTATTATGGGGTTTCTGTTCATTATTAATATTTATGTCCATTATTAGTTGCTGTTTGTTTTTCTTAAAAGGTTTTTATGTAGCAAGTGCCAAGTTTCTTAATTTGGTTTGGTAATTGGTATGGGTGGTTTGCTGGGTTTGATTAAGGAGTTTATGTTGTTATGTCAATTGTTATGTTTGGTAATGGGTTTTGTTGATTTCAGGAAATGCTTTGCATGCTCTGAGAACCAGACTCTCTGACCCCACCAATGTTTTGCAGAGCTGGGACCCAACTCTGGTCAATCCTTGCACCTGGTTCCATGTTACCTGTGATTCCAATAACCATGTGATCCGTTTGTAAGATTCTTTCTCTGTCTCTGTCTTTCCCTCTTTTTTTTTTTAATATTATTTATTTTCTTTTCCTGTTGAAGAAGTTCTTATTTTTCAAAATTTTCTTTTCATATGTACAACTTAATGGGTTCCTTTGATTTTATGCTTGGATATCAGGGATTTGGGAAATTCTAACATTTCTGGGACTTTGGGGTCAGAGCTTGGTGAACTTAAGCATCTTCAGTACTTGTATTGCTCTCTCTGTCTCTCTCACTAATAGTGATCAATCTTTTCCATTATGCAATGTTTGGCTGCATTAAAAAAAAAAAAAGTAATTATGAACCCATGTGTTACTTACAACTTTAGACTATGATGAAGGTTTTTTTATTTTTATTATTTATTTTATAGAACTAGAGAGACCCAGATAAAGGTTGGCTTTTATTTGATTAAGTGTCAATACAAGGAGGAAAATAAAAGAGAAAAAACTTAGATATCAAAATTGGGGTTTTTTTAGTATTTTCCTCCCTAGTTTCAAGGAACAAAAAAGAACATTCAAGGGACATTTACAGCTAATTAGATTAATGATCTGTTCTTGATGTGGTATTTTTCTTTTATAAGCAACTGAGTGGAAATTGTTGAATGGATTTCAGGGAGCTTTATAGGAATGACATAAGAGGAAAAATCCCGGAGGAGTTGGGTAATCTGAAAAATCTCATCAGCATGGATCTGTATGACAACAAATTTGAAGGAGAAATACCAAAGTCTTTTGCCAAATTGAAATCACTCAAATTTTTGTGAGTAACTTCGGATTTACTTTTAGTAGCGCTATAAATTAGTATGTTATGCAGTCCTTATTTTGGTAGGAACTTTTGTTTGATATGGTTGAAAATCAATGTTACAGACGGCTAAACAATAATAAGCTAACAGGATCAATTCCAAGGGAGCTCACCACCCTCTCTAACCTGAAAATCTTGTAAGTTCTTGATTTTTGCCTTTTGGTTGGAGATTTAAAAAAAAATAATGATAGAAATATGAGTGTACTTTAATTCCACGTCGTTGGCAGTTAATTGTTTTAGCGGTGATCTTATAAAATTTGATTATTTCAGTGATATCTCCAACAATGGTCTGTGTGGAACAATACCTGTTGATGGCCCTTTTACTACATTTCCAATGGAGAGGTACCATTATCTATTACTCAACTGTAGGCTGAACTGACATTCTACTTGCTTATTATTTCTGTATCATGACTATTTATCGAAAGTTTATTGCCTAAAGAGAAACATGAAAGTGATGTAGAACAAGAGTGAAAATTTAGAATAGATGAGAAAGAGAAGAGAAAGAGAGGAATTTAGGAAGAATTTAGAGAAGAAGAGGAAAAACTTTAGAGAGAGAAGAAGAATATTAGAGAGAGAATTTTTGAATAGTTGTATATCATTAATCAAGTCTGAAAAATAATGAACATAGAAGAGCATATTTATAGAGAAGCTCTTAGACAAAACTAGGAAACTGACATATTCTAGAACCAAACATAAAAGGGAAATAACAAACTAGTTACTCAAAATTTAAATAAAACCTATAATCCTAAAATAGTCTAATTAATAATAATCATGAAGATTCCTTATTCATATTCCTCATCAGAAAGTTTACAAAAGTGTTCTCTAGTTCATGATCAGATGGATATTAGGTTTTGCCGTCTAGGAAACACGATTATTTTGCCGTTCCCTAATAACCTGATCAGTTTAAAAATATTGGTTCACTGTCTAATACCGATGGGCGATAGTCGTGCTTAAAATGTTCCTTGAAAAGAGAAAGAGGATCAACAATACATCATTTCGCCTATGAATGCGAACATGAGACCCCAAACATAGTGTTCAACCTTTGAACATAACATACATAAGTAGCTTACGACATCTACTTCCTCAAAATCCCAAATTGAACATATAAACTGGAAATTTCGTTATTTTGATGCTTTATCTTTGTTTGAAAAGTAACTTATTCCAAAATCATGAAGAGAAATTGGAGTCCTGTTTTCCTGTTTAAAGCTCTACAGATTTTGTTGGGCAATAGTACTGATTGTTCAATCTGTGTATTCTCAGTTTTGAAAACAACAGGCTCAGTGGCCCGGAGCTTAAAGGATTGGTGCCCTATGATTTTGGATGCTGAAGTGAGCTAGAAGGTAGCAGCAAGGAATGTAACCATATTGTATGATAAAATAGGTCTGTCAAAACTATTACCTTAGTTATAATACTATTATGCATCTAGTAGTGGCACACTGTTTTGTATGTTGTGGACTTGGCAAAAGTCAACCGAAAAAATAAGATATGGATCTGAGTTTTAGACCTTCGACTCTGGATATATTGCATATGCAGAATTGCGCTTTTTAAGTATACTGTTAATTTATTATATATAAATATATATATATATAGAGTTCTCAATATTAGATTTCTTTATTTTTACTATAAAAAGTGATGAATTTTTCTTTCTATTTTTACTATAAAAAGACGTGATGAATTATTGAGCAAAACAATATCTATTTGCATAAACTTATAGGTATTATATAAGACACTTAAATAGTGATTTTGATAAAATTTGCGTGGTTAAAATGCACTTTGTATAATTTATGTACAAAATGCAATTAATGACCATTTTTTTTTTGGCTAATAATCCATTAAATGATAATCATTAGACCAAAATACGAACTACGAACTAAAAAAAATTATACGTATGTATATATGGATGTCCTTAAAGGTTAACTTGTGCTGACATAATCGATTTTGATTTTTGTACCAGATATGTGCATGCTTGAAATCGAAAAGGACCAGTATATATTATATATGCCAGAGATTAGAATTGTGATTTTTGTAAAATTACTGTTGATAGGTGAAATGAATTTTGTATGAATTATGGGTTATGTACAAACGCAATTAATTATGACTTTTTTTTTTTCTTTTTTCCGAACAACTTATTAAATGATAGCATTAGGTCAAATAGAGCGGAGAAACATGATATCTACCAATAGTTTAGAACAAAAATATAATATCTAGATGTGTACCTTTTAAAAGGAAAAAGAACTAAATCACTCTGTTAGGGACTTCGGAGGGCAAAAACATGATTTTGGCAATTCTAACACATGTTCCGAAGGTAAGGTACGTAAGATAGTCAAAGTAATTTTAATACGTAGACGTAAATTTCTAGTTTGTTTTGGATCGACATATGTTTTTAGGGACAACAAATTTACAACTACATGGTAACGAAATTAATTATAACGAAATTAATTATACCTTCTGACGATCCAAAAATTATTTCCTAGAAACATTTGAGGAGAAATAAATTTGCTACAGGGAAAAAGGAAAAAAAAAAAAAAAAAGGATGATCGTTCTTAAAACTACCAGATCAATACAAGCATAACGTAAAAGAGAACTAAATTACCTTGTATCAAAATGACATTAAACTACTGACTCAGAGAAAAAATAAATCAAAAAATAAATTGAAACTCACATGCGGTAACGACAAGTGGGGAGATGGTTCAGAGACTCGGAAGTAACACCTTGCTTCCATGCATTGGTGGCACAAAATTGAAACCTGAAGTGCAGGGACACGATTGAGGAAATAACATAAGACTCGTACATATTTCATAAAAAAAAAGTTAAAACCATAGAACTAAACAGAAATTAAAAGTGATGGAGAGGGACCGCACCGCAAACACGTTGCAAACGAATAAAGGTACGTGTACGGCTTCTAAAAACGTGGCAACCAGTCATGTGGTGAATGGCTCCACGTGTCGAGAAGATAATGGGCACCTGAATTTCAGGAGTTAAATTCAATTTTAATTCGTTTTTGAGGCCAAAAATCGCCGGAGACTTTCAAAAAGTTCGGCTCTCGCTCGGCTGGCGGCTTTGCTTCGACGCCTACGCGCTCCATGCGCGTTGTTTGCTTTGTAGCCAAAGCAGAGTTTACAACTTATTTTAGGTGCCCAAAGCATGAACTCTTTCGACGGTGAAATCGAAATTCCGGCTCATGGATTTCTTTTGGTGATATATTTTCTCTTTTTTGGCCTTTACAACAGTAATATACGAGAAGAGTAAGAGGAGCCTATAACCGTAGTTTTCTCCCAACTAAAGTAGGATAACTACGAGGTGTGTATTCATCATGGTTTAGGACACATTTTACATATCACGATTCATGAGTAAGTAATCTAATAGTAAGGATTGGTATGAATAAGGTCATAATCATGAATTCGAGTGTTGAAGTCTATGGAATAACACCTCACGCAATCCTTATTATTATATCACTCTAATTATCGCGCTTTGATAAAGGGTATGTTTCACATTTATAGTATATTACTCTAATTATCGCGCTTTAACAAGGAATATGTTTCACATTTATAGTTTATAATGTTAACACTATTAGTGTTCTGTAATTATATTCGCTATTAAGTTTGTTCAACAAAAGAAAGGAAAAAAAAAAAAGAAAAATACCTCACAATACATATACTAATAGGAATGTGAACCCACATATAAATGAAGAGGTATGTCTCGCTGCTCTCGCGGCCTTATTAGTGTGATGGTGTTGAATACTGTCAGTCCTCCGTAACATGGCTCTTCCAAATAATTAGCTGGACAAGAAGGGAAACAAAAATTTGTATGCGAAGTGCACGGAAACGCCCGTAGACGGTGAAAGCGAGTACGAAGTCAATTTACATACTCGCGAAGATAGAAAAATAAAAGCCACGTGTCATATTTCTCATCTCATCAGGAGCCATAGACATAGACTCCTATCGATTTGGCGTTTGGCACCACTTAGAAAAGCGCCCACTTTTCACCTAAACCCCCCTCTTCTCTTCTCTTCTCTTCTCTGTCTTTTTCAAAACCCCACGGTCAAAAGGGCAAAGGCAGAAAGAAACCTCCAGAAGAGAAACACACGCCGAAAATGAGCGGAGGAGCTTTCATGAGGAACGCTACGATCCCCCGCCTGTTGAAGAGGTATTCCCTCACAGACCTCCTTGCGGCGCCGGAGCCAGCCAGAGCTCCGGCGAGTTTCGTACGGGGCCAATCGCAGCAGTCCAGGGCCTTCAATCACAGCGGCTTTCCTCAGTTCTTGAGGAAAGCCAAGGAGTTTGACCTCTCTCCGTCTCTGTTTTCCTCGGCTTTCTCTTCTTCATCGTCGTCTTCGTCCTCGGCCGCCGCGGCGAAAGAGGTCGGAATCGTCGGTTGGTACCTGGGTATGGTCAAATGTCGGCCCATTCTCACCAAAAGTGTCACTTCGGCGCTTATTTACACCGCCGCTGATTTGTCTTCTCAGGTACCTAATTTATCGAACTTTTAAGATTTTGGGGTTTCAATAAAATCCTTTTTTTTTTTTTTTAATTTTGTTTGGCATTATTGAAACACAATTTCTTTTCTTTAATTTCTTTTGATTTATTATTATTATTATTATTTTTTTAAATATAAACTTTGTGTGAAGATTTCATAGTTTAATTGGTTAAAGAAATTTATTGTTATTAGGCAGATGGAATGGAGTTCTTTATGTTATGGCGTTACATATTTGTTTTGATATGAAGATTTGGAGTTAATGGATCTTTTGGGTTAGAAGCATTTTATGTTTTTGCAATTGGGTTTTTATCATTGGATGCTATAGGACTCCTTAATGAAATGACAGGAATTTTTTTTTCTTTTTATTGATTGAATTTCAGGGCTATAAGTTAAATTTATGATGCTTATTCGGGTTTTGTTTTTATTCTAATATTTTCATTAGACGATAGCTCAACAATCGTTAGACTCTTATGACTTGCTGAGGACATTGCGTATGGCTGGATATGGGCTGTTAGTTTTAGGGCCGTCATTGCATTTCTGGTTCAACTTCATGTCAAAACTGTTCCCAAAACGTGATTTATTGTCTACGTTGAAGAAAATGGCTATGGGGCAAGGAATTTATGGACCTACAATGACTGTTGTTTTCTTCTCCCTCAATGCTCGTTTACAAGGTATGTGTCTTTCTTTGTTTGATAGACACTATTTTTTAGTCATATTGCGTTATTTTTGTTTGTGTACTTCAGGTTAGGAACTTCCTCACAGATGCTGTGACACTTTAGTTTCAATATTTATGCTAGCTTGATATTTTCCCGGAAGTTGACAATGATGCAATCCTGAATGCAAATTTTTTATTATGTTACTATTAAATTGCTATGTTATCATGACTTTAAAGACGCCTCCTAAACTTCTAAATATTTGCCTTTTCTTTGTGTGGATAATCAAATTTTGCCTTCAGAATACCGTGGATGAATTATTGTATGTGCTTTTTGAAGTTTATTAGTTCGGTAATGTTTCTAAGTAGTTGCTATTATTGCCTGGGCCAGGTGAAACCGGTACAGAGATTGTTTCACGATTGAAAAGAGACTTGTTCCCTACATTGTTAAGTGGAGTTATGTACTGGCCCCTGTGTGATTTTATCACTTTCAGATTCATCCCTGTCCATTTACAGGTAAACTTAGAGACTTTTCTTTATCCATTTCGATTTTCTCATAAAATTTTAAAAGTGGAATCTAGTTCTAGACTTGGTTATACAAATTCAGATCTCGTTTCCAATAAAGATTAGATGATATATCAACAGAGTATTGCATACTGAATATGTTCAAAACCTGTTCATTTCAATTCGACACAGTCAACTGCTTTCTATTGACTATGGAAATTTTTGTTGCTTTCATTTTTACAGCCATTGGTGAGCAATTCGTTTTCATATCTATGGACCGTTTATATGACATACATGGCAAGTCTAGAGAAAGCAGGCGAGACCACCAGCTAATTGGCTAAATCGGTTATTTCCTTTTACTCGCACTCAAGTTATAAACCTTCGTCTGCATGGCCGTCAACAGAGGTTGCTCTTTTTATCGACAATTGCATTAGTAAGGATTTCTTTGGACAAATTGCTGATTATGCTTATGTGAATCCGAAGCTCCAGGCTCCAGCCTGGTTAGAGAGAACAATTTATGTTCTTCTCCACTAAAACATTGATTGGAAACTTGGAATGAATCATTTTGTAGCTGAGCTTTTTGATTATTGTGGAACACTACTAAGACTACTCCCAAAGGTTTTTGTAAAGCATTAGGTTGAATTTGTTGGAAGAGTACTTTCAGATGCATTTTAATGATAAATAGTATTCTTTTTTTTTTTTTTTTTTTTTTTTTTCCGGATATCTTCATGCGCGACTAGTTTGGAATTTGATTGTATTTTCAAGTTGTTTCACGGTACTAGGAACTGCCGTTGTTCAGTCTAACTATATAAATTGTCGGGTTTTTGGCAGTCACCTTGAATTTGTCGTAAATGGGCAAAGTAGTTGAAAAATATATTTTGGCTATCAAATCTCCGAATTATCAAATCAGTGACAATTAACCCTTTGCCATTAGTGACTATTAAGCTTGCAATGAAATGTTGATACAACTGCCATCTGAGTTGGTTGTGGATTAGCAATATAGTCCCCGAATTAATTGATCTGTATATTTACATACAATAGCAAATAGTGATCTTCTGTAATGTATCTAAACCAACAGGGAAGATAAGCGGACAATGCCGTCAGATTCATAACGCGCGCAATATATATATATATATGGGTATTAATCCAATAGGTATTTTTTTTTAATCTATATATAGATATCATTTTCGCTAATTAAAATTTAGCCTGCATATTTTTTTATATTAAAAAATAAGAGGGTTTTTTACGTAGATCGACTTATGAACGAGATGAGAATCATACGTTGATGAGAACTAAGCTCGATCTTCTAGAAGAAAGGCGCGAGCAATCTCAACTGCGAATTGCGTCATATCAATAACGTAATGCTCGCTACTATAATTTTAAAGTCAAGAATAGATAATTTGATATCGGTGATCTTGTTCTTCAACAAGTTCTCCTTAACAATAAAGAGCATGGGGCTGGTATATTCGGACCCTCTTGGGAAGGGCCATATATTATAGACGCTATAATTCGACCTGAGACATACAAACTAGCTCGCATTGGAGGATAGAAGATCGAACATACTTGGAACGCAAAATAGCTTCATCATTATTATCAATAATTTTATCTTCACATGTATCTTGAAATAGCTTCAATGAATCGGGGGCAAATTTTCTGTTATTCGTCCTTCGAGCTATTAATAAAAGTATTATTTATTCATTTAATTATCTTCATACATGATATTTTGTCTTCATACTTCTTCGTTCGTCTTTTATAGTTTTATGGCCATCTTTGCATACCATAAAACTCGGGGGAGGGGGGGGAGGAAGGGTAGTGAGATTAGATTAAATAATTTCCTACTCGCTTCCTAAGAAACTATGCAAACTTCATCTAGAGGAGTCAAATTTTTTACTTCGAATTTTTACTTCAAAAATAAATTTTTTTGAAAATCTTAGGATTTTCCTCCTCGTTTCATACCTTAGCAAGTCGTGTTATGCGATATCCCTTCTTGAACAAATAAGCGACTAAATAAAACGTCCATAGTTCGATGTGATATATTGCTATCTAATCTTTTATATTTTGACATGAAACTTTTGAAAAATAAATATTGAGTTCGCATCATTCACGCTCATTGTTTTTCATAAGTAACCTAACTTATCCTAATACTTAAAACCCGTTTTAAGTTATTGGATTCGAATCGCAATAGCGTATTTATCAATTACTGCATGTGATTGACAATTTGGTTAAATTATGTATTTATAATATTTTGTGATGTATGTTTTTGTTTCCTATAATCTAACAAATATTTACAGGAATAGAAATATAAAGTTAGCGCATAAATGAAGCTCGTATTTACGTGCGAGAAAAATGTTAGAAAAAATAAGACGGGAAAAGCCCGCATTGTTTATTTATGTACAAACTTAGCTTTTAAAAAAAAAAAAAAAAAACATCTAATTTGTAGGTGCGCCCTTCTCTCCTTCTGCGGCAACCTCTTTAGCCTCACTAGCTTTCCAACTCTCGACCAGTTCGACTATATCTTCCCCAAGGAAAGAAAAGTCGAACTCTGGATACTTGCAATAAATGTTATATATAATAGTAGAAGTGGCAATATAACTGGCTTTATCTTCGAGTTCATTATCTTCAGTAGCTTTGAACTCTTCAACAGCCTTACAACCCACCTCCTTCAGGGCATCGGGGTGTTGAGAGATGGTCTCTTTGAGCTTATTTATTTTCTCCTTAAGCTTCTCCTTCTCTCCTTTCTCCTTAGCCAGGTCTTTTTGCAGTTGCTTTTTCTCAGTTTCGAGGGTATTTTTCTCTTCCTCATGAGTCTTCTTCAGTTTCTCACATAATTTGGTCACCGCCTTTCCCTTTTCTCCTTTGTCCATGCATTTGAGGACTTGATCGTACATGAGAATAGCAGCTGCAGAAATTTGGAGCAAAGGAAAAATGTCAATAAAAAAAAAAGAGCTTCGCATGTATAACCAGGAAAGGGAGCTAGAACTTACATTTGTCAGCATTCTCATGGCAGCATGGAATACGACCTTGGGTGGCCTTTTCTTCATTTTCTCCCATCCTTCTGCAGATGTGAAGCGGTCAATGAAGGCAGCACTTAGATCGGCTTTTTCTGGCAGTTGGCGAAGGAGTGCGAGTAGCTCTTGGTCTTTGTAAACTGGATTTGAAGGAGCCCCAGAAAAAGAGGAAGCATGTTGTTTGCTCGAAGGGTCTGGCTGGTTTGCTATTTCTGTAGACGTAGGGAGTGGAGGCGAGCTCTGAGAGACATCATCAAAGGTGACCTTCCTTCTTTTGGAAGTGTCAATCTTTTTCTTCCCCTTCTTTGAAGTTGGAGGAGTGCTGTCGGGGTTTTTTTATTTAGATCGCGAGCCTAGAGTGGAAGGCGGAGCTCGCAGACCGCCACTAATTTGAGTCATATCTCTATAATATCAAAACGGTTAGTATGCGAGAAAATGATACGATAAAAAAGAGAAAATAGGAATACAACCTTAAGAGACTTGAGGTGGCTGAGAAGAAATTAGTGCCAGGGGAGATGGCTGCTATTGGCAAGAATCAGTCAAATGTGATGCTTTTTGCTTCTTTGACTTTGAAGATGAAGCTGCGTCCTTTTGGTTATTTGAGCTGGATGGTTTGCCAAGGGAGGAAGAGACACGCCCTTTAGGAACAGTCCGTAAGCGACCAGGTTCTTTGATGTCCCAACGACTTCTTCGATTGGGAAGTCATTTACCTTGTACAATAGGCGAGCTGTTCCTTGTTAAGTCTGGGACCCTCCTTATTGGCTGCAAAGACATGAAAAGGCGATGAAATAATGAATTTAAAATTAAACAAAAAGAGCAAGCAATAGACTATGTTACCTACCGGGGTTCTAAATGAAACTGTTATCTTCATATTCGAAGTGGAAAAATAGATTCTTCCATTTTCCCATATTATTTCGAACCCCGTATACCATCTTAATAGCCTGATTGACTACTTGCTCAGATAATAGAAGTTGAAGTCAGAGGGGTTAGACTTCACTTAGTAAAACCAAGCGAATTCTTTGGAGTTTGGGTTTCTGAACCTAGTTTATGGTATAGTATGTACAGACCTACCATGTATCTATAGATGTTTGGGATTAGTTGAAAGGGAATTACACCGTAATAGTCGAGTATTGACTTGATATACGGATGTAGTAGAAGATGAATACCGCACTAAATTGCGTCTGAGAAGGAAGCGTTGCCGCAAAGGGGAGTGTGCGGACGATTGAATTCGGTCGGAAGGCAAAGTGGGACGTCGATCTTGTTCTTGTAATCTCTTACGATCTTCTCGAGTTTGTTCGTTGTACTGCTCGTCTTTACATTGACGTACGACCAGTCTCTTTGTACATAATTGTAACCCTTTGCAAATTTTGGTGCGTCCCTGATGTGTTAAGGCCACTGGTCTTAGGGTAAATCTCCTATGCAAGGACTACTTTGTCTGGTCCCGGTTATTTCTACTTCGGGCTCCTGCTCGAGATAGTCCTCGATGTTTATTGAACTAATGCTTGCATTCGAGAATGACGATTCTCCTAAGAATACATTCCTTTCCCTAATTTCTTCACTAGTAGATATCTAAAAGATAAATATGGGATGTATTTAAGCCTATGCAAGCATTGATCTAACAGGTACTCAAATGAATTTATATTTATAAAGTTAACTTAAGTGCGACCTAGAAATAGGCGTGCTAGTTTATCTATTGTAGGTTTACTCGCTATATACAAGCAAACGCATCATAGCAATTTAGGGCCAAAAACCCTAAAATTGCACCGACATCTACCTACTCGATTATCCCTAGGAGTTGGTCGATTTTCATTTCAAAGTTCTTCTAGGTTACCTAAGAGTATTCATCTTCGACTATGGTTTTCTATCCTACAGTTCGAGCAAGTTCATCAATAGTTCATCAATTGATTTGTCAAAATTGCGTCTATAGTTCGATCTAATCAAGATTTAGGCTTAACCTCCGAATGGGTCTTGAAATATCTAATTCTCTAATTCTGGGTTTATAAATTAAGCCTAAGAGTACAACAAGACATCAAATTTTAGATTCTTCTATGGATTGGTTCGTTTAAAGTTCAAAATGAACGAGACATTCTACAGTGTGAATCTAGAGTTCTACAGGTTGACATTTACTGAATGAGAATGAAAAGTTTCGTAATAATTCGGGTTTTTCTATTGCTTTTTGGCAATCTATAGTTTTACACAGAGCCTTTATTTCTAATTACTGTAAATGAAAGTAATAAAAAAAGGAAAGAGAGAAGGCACTAACCTTGATGGAAGAACAACTGGAGGAGCTTTCGATTGTCTTGACGGAGAAGAAAGTGTTGCCAAGGTTAGGTTTGTCGGAAGAGTTTCGAGTCTGAAGCTTTGGAAATTTGAGCCTTTCTCTTTTTTTTTTTTTTTAGTTTTTCAGAAATGAAAGTGGAAGTGAAGAAGAAGATGATTTTTTTCTTTTTATACTTCAAAAGCTAAATTGATCACAACGATAGATCAAGGAGGTTAAAATTTCGATTTAATAGCCGAGATACATGCGGGAATTTAAAAATCAAATCAATTTAATTTTCGAAATATGAAAAGTTGTGATCTGATATGATAGCTGACGTCATTATCATCGTTGCGTATACTCGAGAAATGAAAGGATTTCCTCGAGCCTCAACAATCCTAAAGGAATGGACAACATGTGTACGCATCTGACAGAATAATGGATATATTCGATTTTGAAAAGACGATTCGAAAATTTGCAACTCTTCAAGGGGTTCAAAGATGACATCACCACTTCGTATTATTAAGCTCGCACATGCTAGAGTAGGGAGCTTCATTTAGTCTTAAAGAGCCAATGATGCTGGGAGGTAATTGTTGTGCAATCTTAAATCTACATTATCAGTTAATGCCAATAAAAGAAAGTCAATGAGTCGGCTGAGAGTTAGAAGTGCCAGGTCACATGTTTGCGACCTTCTTCGAATGAAGAATATGCGACCTATAGAAAAGGAAACTAGATCGAGCTTCGAGAAAACGGATAATCTGCAAAGAAAGGAAAATAAGTTTCTGTATAGAGATTAAGCAATCCATCTTCTAGTTATTACCCAATTTTGTATTGTTCCCCAGAATTGTATTTTCTATGATGTACTTTCCCATTCTCACAATTGGGAAACGTTGAGCCACCGTCATCTATATAAAAGGGGGCTCAATCTCATCTTTTGATATCTGAAAAATACTTCACTCTACACTCACTCTCTGTAATTCTCTCTTTGCTCTCCCTTTAAGACTTAGAAAAACTCTTACAATTCTCCAGAAAGTAGTGAAGAACAGTGGACGTATGCTCATCTTTTTTTAGGCTGAACTACTATAACATTCTTGTCTCTTACTTTGTTTTATTTTTCAATTTGTTTTTCACATAAGTCACAACTCATAAATATCAAAATTTATTGTTGATAAAACCTCCGTCAACACAAACCAACTTTGGTCTAGATAAATTACATACATTCCAGTTATAGTACAAACTGATTGGCTGGTCACTATACTCGAGTGCCTAAATGCCAAGCAAAATGTTGCTACACGTGTTGTTCAAACTTACTATATAAATCTGGTCAGTCAGTTAGCAGGTTCTTGAGTCGTTCAATTAAATAAGGAATCAATATATGTAAAAGTGCTAAGAAGATATATATGCCTGTCGAAAATTGTTATGTAATACGCCATTGAGCTAAATTTCCTGTATACTAAATTCTAGCTGGCAATATTTTTTTAACTAACAAAAGAAGCATACTAGTTCCTATAGGACAAAATTGGAAAAACATTTTCTCCGATCGATCATAAAGAAATAATTTGTTTTAAGCTTGTATCGCTGTAACCTTCTAGGATAGCTAGATATTTGGTATAGTGCAACCCATAGCTTCGAGTATACCTTAAGTACCTTAGTGCTTTTACTATTCCTTTCTAGTGATCAGTTCATGGATTACTCGTGTATCTACTCAGTTTACTAACTGCATAAGCTATGTCTGATCTTGTACCAACTCATCAAGTGCATAATACTTCCTATCACTCTCGAATATTCTAATTGAGAGACAATCTCTCCTTTACACTTTGATAGGTGTATATTTGTATCTACCGATATTCTGAAAACTCTAGAATTATCCTTGTTAAATTTCTCAAGAATCTTGTCCACGTAGTGACTGACTTAAATTAAGTTCATCTGATGTTCTTGAGATTTTAACTCCTAATATGATATCGGCTAAACTCATATCCTTCATGTCAAGTTTAGAATTTAACATCCTTTTAGTAGATTTGATCATTTTTTCATTACTATCAACAATGAGTATGTCATCAACATAAAGACACAAAATGAGATAGCCATTATCTATGTTTTTTACATAGATACATTTATCACATTCGTTGATTTCAAATCCGTTTGACATCATTACACTGTTTAATTTCTTATCCCATTTTTTTGGTGCTTACTTTAATCCATATAAAGACTTCATCAATTTATAGACTTTCTTATTCTGCCCTGGTGTAGAAAAACTATTGGGTTGTTCTATGTAGATTTCTTCACTTAAATCTCTATTTAAGAAAGTTTTTTTCATATATATTTGATTTATTTCAAGATTACGTAAAGCTACAATTGTAAGTATCATCCTAATGGAAATTATTCTCGTCACATGAGAATATGTATCAAAGTAATCTAGGCCTTCTCGTTGTTTGTAACATTTAATTACAAGTCTAGCTTTATACTTGTAAATTGTTCCATCTGTTTTCATTTTCCTCTTGAAAATTAATTTGGACCTTAGAGGTTTAGAGCTTGGAGGAAGATCCACCAATTCCCAAGTATGATTTTGTAGGATAGAATCAATTTCACTTTGAATGGCCTATTTCCACAAAGGGCCTTCCGATGAGTTTATGGATTCTTTAAATGTTTGAGGTTCAACCTCCAGCAAATAAGTCAGAAAATCTAGACTAAAAGCTTTTTTTGTCTTAGCTCTTTTGCTACATCTAGGCTCTCCCTCAACATCCTCAGTATATTCTTGGTCTTGACTGCTCTCAATAGCAGTCTCATATGTTCATTTGAACAAACTCGACTCTTCTTTGGATCTATATGAAAAAATATATTCAAAGAATGATACATTTCTAGATTTCATTATCGTGTTTTTGTGTATATCTGGGATTTAGAATACAGGATAAGGATGAGATTGAATTGGATTGGATTAAATTAATCTTATGTTTGGTGTATACATATGAGAGGAATTGGATTAGATTAAAATAATCCACTCCAAAAATAATATCCTTAGAAACGGATAATCTTATCCTCTTGAGAATTTGGGATTGAGGAGGATTAGGACTTTGATTAAAAATAATATAATATTTTTGAAGCAGTAAAAAATGGTACTTTTTGAAATTAAAGTTTTAAAGTGGCATTTTCAAAATTAACTTTTAAAAGTGGTAAAACCAGAAATTGTATTGTTAGAAATATGTTTCTAGAAGTGGTATTTTTGAAAATAATTTTATCAAAAATGATATTTTTTCCAGAATTAAGTTTTAAAAGTGGTTTTCAAAATATTTTTTTAAAAGTGGTACTTTTCAAAATATTTTTTTTTTAAAAGTGGTATTTTTGTAAATAAGTTTTAAAAAATGATATTTTTCTAAATTAATTTTTAAAAGTGGTATTTTTCTAATTAATCAAACCTCACAATTGTTATTTATTTAAAACTATGAAACACACATACTAACCCTATCCTAACAAAAAGTAGCACACCAAACATGGGATAGGATTGGACTATAATCCTATCTTACGCTATCCTATCCAATCCAATCCAATCCAATCCTTTAAAATAGTCCAATCCTATTATATCCTATTTTGCGTACCAAACGAAACCATAGAGAACAAATTTCTCTACAGCTTCGTCGTTACTTTTCAATAAATGCACACAGTAGTATTTAGTGTTATCATCGATAAAAGTAATAATATACTTATTGCCACTTCTTGTTTGAACAATCTTTAAATCACAAATATCACTGTGAATTAAATCAAGAGATTCTGTATACGATAACCTTATCAATTTTACCTCAACACAAGTTTCACACTTATGTCTGGAGTCAATGTGGAAAGGGGTATATGATTCAAGTTAATTAATCTAATCAAAGTATCATAATTAACGTATCCTAGTCTACTATGCCACAAATTGGAAGACTCAAGCAAGTAAACAGAAAAATTATTAACTTTATTAATAATTAGCTTAACAGCCATTACATTGAGCTTGAATAGCCCATCATTTACGTATCATTTTCCCACAAACATTCTATTTTTTGATAAAATGACTTTCTCTGACTCAAACACTATACGAAATCCATACTTACTAAGCAGTGAATTGGACACCAAGTTCTTTCAGATTTATGGCACATACAAGACATTATTTAGAGTCAGTTCTTTCCCAGATATCATCTTTAGGATCATTTTTCCTTGACCCTCAATCTCAGACGTGGCGGAGTTTCTCATGAACAATTTCTCGCTATTAACTGGTTCAAAGAAAGTGAACATCTCCTTGTCTAAGCAAACATGCATGTAGCACTGGTGTCAATCCTTCATTCTTTCGGGTTAGACCCGACCAAGTTCACTTTTGAGACCCCTGTTAAGTGGTTTATATCAGATATATCTTGCGTGATGTCATCTGTCATGTTTGCCTCATGGTTCTTCTTCTTCTTTGGTAGCGTACAATCTGCAGACTTGTGACCCACTTTGTCACAGTTGAAGTATCTGCCTTGAAATTTCAACTTCTTCGAAATTCCTCCTTCAGGTTCCATCTTAGCCCATTTGCTAGATTTGTTCTTCTTAGAACTCTGGCCATATTCCATCACATTTGCCTTAGTCCCAACTGAAATGAGCTCTCTTTCTCAGATCTTCTGTTATATTCTTCAATTCGAAGTCTAATAATCAGATCTTCCATGCTCATTTTCTTTAGCTTGTGCTTCAGGTAGTTTTTGAAATCATGCCATGTATGAGATAACTTTTCAATGATAGCAGCTACTTGGAAGTTTTCACCTACTACCATACCATCGGCACGAATCTCAGATATAATCACTTAATTTCTTTCACTTGACTAATCATAGGTTTGGAGTCTACTATCTTACAATCAAGGAAGCGGCCCATCACAAATTTCTTGGACCCAACATCTTCTGTCTTATATTTTTGGTATAGTGACTCACACAATTCTTTGGTCATTCTTTTTACTTGGTGTACACTGTAAAGAGAATCAGATAAATTATTCAGCATATAGTTTCGGTACAAGAATTCTGAGTACTTCTAAGCATCATTCGCATTGACTACTTGGATATCTTACTCATCCTCCTTGAGCAATGGAACATCCTCAATCAAGAATCTCATGAGATTTAAGGTGGTCAGATAGAATATCTTCTGCGGCTACCTCTTGAAATTCAAACCATCGAATTTCTCCAGTCTTTCTTGGGAACAGTTTGTTGCATAGAGATTAATAATCGTTAATAGATTAATTACGATATAGTAAACAAGGCTGAGAACATGACTCATTCCCAAGAGCTTCCTGTGGCCACTGCAAAGGTGTTTATTATGCTAAGGTTATTATTTCATCATAAAGAAATAGTCTGTTTTAAGTTTGTATTGTATTCTAAACTGTTTGTTTTATAAATATTTTTTCATAATTGTCCTACAAACTTAAAACATATTCACCTCCTCCCGTAGTGCTATAATCGCTAGGCATCCATCTCCCAGGATACAATGGCTTCTGGAGTAGCAAGCTAAGCACCAAGTTTTTACTTTGAACGAATTGAATACTATCAGAAATCTATCAGAGAACTCTATTTAACAAGAACTAGATCTAGGAATTTTTGAACTAAGAACTCAAAACAAAAACTAGAAGAGAGGGAGAGAATTTAGAGAATACTTCTCAAAGTGTAAATAATTTTAAAAACCTAAGCTTCCTTACATAGACTTCACGGGGGAAGAGATTTTTATTTCCAAGCAATGTGGACTAAAATCACAACTATTCACGACCATTTTCTAGGGCTAATAAGGCTATTTTGGACATTAATTTTTCATTCATCCAAGGTCCATTTTGAGTATATGAGTATACGATTTTGAAGTACTCTTCGAGTAGATCAATAATTTACCATGACTCCTAAAAAATACAAAGAGGGCCCTACTCAATTATGTGCTCAAAAATAGTTCATGACAATGGTATCTAACACTATTTTTCCAACAATTATTTTTCATAGGTCATGGTAAATTCTTGATTTACTCGATGAGTATTTCAAAATCGTATACTCACATGCTCAAAATAGACTTTGGATGAATGAGAAATTGATGTCCAAAGTAGACTCATTAGGATGGAAAAATGATCGTGAATAGTTGTGATTTTAGTCTAACGTTGCTTGGGAATGAAAATCTCCCCTAAAGTCTATTTAAGAAAACTTAGGTTCTTCAAATTATTTACACCTTGAGAAGTATTCTCTTCACTTCTCTAAATTCTCTCCTTCTCTTCTAGTTCTAGTTTTGAGTCCTTAGTTTAAGAATTCTTAGATCTAGTTTTAGTTAAAATTTCGGAGTTTTTTGATAGAGTTCTGGCAATATTCAGTTCGCTCGAAATAGAAGCTTGGTGCTTAGCTTGCTATTCTAGAAACCGTTGTATTCTGGGGGACAGACACTTAGCGACCTCTAGCACTGCGGGAGGAGACGAATTTGTTTTAAGGAAATTATGTGACACATAAGCCTCGGATCTGCTACTACATTTTTTCGTACAAATCCTATGATAAGGACGAAGAAAATATTTTTGGAAATTAAATTTGGTATTGTATTCTAAACTGTTTGGAAAAAGAAGAGAGGTTCTGTTTAAGGAGACCAAGTTTGAAGAGGAAGCAACTATGATCCTTCAACGCTTTTCTTGGGAGTTTCTTTGAAACTCTGTCTAAGGAGGCGGGATTTTAAGCGGGATCTGTTTGTAAACTCTCCAGTCTTTCTTAGAGAAGGGTTTATCATATAGAGATTAATAATCGTTGATTGATTAATTTCAGATATGGCAAACAATACTGAGAATATGACTCGTTCCCAAGAGCTTCCTATGGCCAGTGCTAAGGTGTCTATTGTGCATAACCTAGCAGCACCAGTTTCAGTTCCTTCGAGCCATACTGAAAAATCGGAGAAATTCGATGGTTTGAATTTTAAGAGATAGCAGCAGAAGATATTGTTCTATCTGACCACCTTGAATCTTGTGAGATTCTTAATTGAGGATGCTCCATTGCTCAAAGAGGATGAGCAAGATATCCAAGTAGTCAATGCGATTGATGCTAGAAGCACTCAGAATTCTTGTACCAAAACAATGTGCTGAATAGTTTATCTAATTCTTTTTACAGTGTATACCAGGTAAAGAGGATGGCCAAAGAATTATAGAAGTCACTAGATCAGAAATATAAGATAAAAGATGCTGGGTCTAAGAAATTTATGGTAGCCCACTTCCTTGATTATAAGTGGTGGACTCCAAACCTGTGATCAGTCAAGTACAAGAAATCCAAGTGATTATATCTAATATTCATGTCGAGAGTATGATAGTAAGTGAAAACTTCCAAGTAACTGATGTCATTCAAAAGTTACCTCATGCATGGCATGATTTCAAAAACTACTTGAAGCACAAGTGAAAGAAGATGAGCATGGAAGATCTGATTGTTAGACTTCGAATTGAAGAAGACAACAGAAAATCAGAGAAAAGAGGGCTCATTTCAGCTGGGCTAAGGCAAATATACTGGAATATGGCTAGAGTTCTAAGAAGAATAAATCCAATAAATGGGCTAAGATGGGACCTAAAAGAGGAATTTCCAAGAAGCCAAAATTCCAAAGCAAATGCTTCAAATATGACAAAATAGGTCACAAGTCTACGGATTATAGGCTGCCAAAGAAGAAGAATAACCACACAAGGCCAATAGGATAGATGGTATCACTCAAGATGAATCTGAAATAAGTCTTTCAGCAGTGGTTTCAGAAGTAAACCTAGTTGGGTCTAACCCAAGAGAATGATGGATTGACACCGATGCTACAAGGCACGTCCACTCAGATAATGAGATGTTTAATTCCTTCGAACAAATTAATGGGGAGAAGCTATACATGGGAAACTCTGCTACATTTGAGATTGGGGTCAAAGAAAGGTGATCCTTAAAATAATGTTTGGGAAAGATCTGACTCTCAACAACGTTCTGTATGTGTCAAAAATCTGCAAGAACTTAGTGTCCGATTCGTTACTTAGCAAACATAGATTTCATATAATGTTTGAGTCAGACAAGATTGTTTTGTCCAAAAATAGAATGTACTTAGGAATGCGATATGTATATGATGGGCTATTCAAGCTCTGTAACGATTGTTAAGTCGAATATTAATAAAGTTAATAATTCTTCTGCTTATTTGCTTGAGTCTTCTAATTTATGGCATGATGGACTAGGACACGTTAATTATTATAGTTTACGTAGCTTAATTAATTTCAATCATATACCTGCTTTCCATATCGATTCCAAACATAAGTATGAAACTTGTGTTGAGACAAAACTGACAAGGTCGTCGTTCCAAACAATTGAAAGGAACACAAAACCTTCTAATTTAATTCACAGTGATATTTGTGATTTTAAAATAGTAAAAACAAGAGGTGGAAATAAGCATTTTATTACTTTTATCGATGATAATATAAAATACTATTATGTGTATCTACTAAAATGCAAAGACAAAGCTATAGAGAAATTTTTCTCTATAAGAATAAAATAAGAAGATTAAAATGATTAGAAGTGACTGTAGAAGAGACTATGAATCAGCTTTTGGTGAGTTCTGTATACAACACGAAATAATACATGAGGTCAGTCTGTCTTATTTACCTCAGTCAAATAGTATTGCTGAGCGGAAAAATCGTATCTTGAAAGAAATGATAAACGCAATACTGTTAAGTTTTCGGTTATCTCAGAACATGTAGGGGAAAACTATATTGACTAGCAATTACCTTTTAAATAAAGTACCCCGAAAGAATGAGGACAAAACGCTGTATGAATTACGAAAAGGGATAAAATCTTACTGCAAATACTTGCAAATGTGGGGGTGTCTTACCAAAGTAGTTGTACCTACACATAAAAAAGTGAAAGTAGGACCAAAGACGATTGATTGCATTTTTATTAGATATGCACAAAATAATAGTGCTTATCGATTTCTTGTATATGAGTCACAAATCCCAGATATACACAAAAACACGATAATGGAATCTAAAAATACATCGTTCTTTAAACATGTATTTTCATATAGATCCAAAGAAGAGTCGAGTTCGGTCAAACAAACATATGAGACTACTGCTGAGAGCAGTTAGGACCAAGAATATAATGAGGATGTTGAGGAAGAGCCTAGATGTAGCACAAGAGTTAGGACAGAAAAAATTTTTGGTACAAATTTTCTGACTTATTTGCTAGAGGCTGAACCTCAAACATTTAAAGAAGTCATGAGCTCCTCGGAAGGCCCTTTTGTGGAAAGAGATCATTCAAAGTAAAATTGATTCCATCCTACAAAATCATACTTGGGAACTAGTGGATCTTCCTCCAGGCTCTAAACCTCTAGGGTCCAAATGAATTTTCAAGAAGAAAATGAAAATAGATATAACAATTGACAAGTATAAGGCTAGGTTTGTAATTAAGGGTTACAAATGAAGGAAAGGTCTAGATTACTTTCATACATATTCTCATGTGACGAGAATAACTTCCATTAGGATGATATTTACAATTGCAGCTTTGCGTAATCTTGAAGTACATCAAATGGATGTGAAAACAGCTTTCATAAATAGAGATTTAAATGAAGAAATCTATATAGAACAACTCGAGGGTTTTTCTGCACCAGAGCAGAATAAGAAAGTCTATAAATTGGTGAAGTCTTTATATGAATTAAAGCAAGCACCAAAACAATAGCATAAGAAAATGTCAAATGAATTTAAAATCTATGAATGTGGTAAATGTTTTTATATAAAGACCACATATAATGGCTATGTCATTTTCTGTCTTTATTTTGATGATATGCTCATTGTTGATAGTAATGATAAGATGATCAAATCTACCAAAAATATGTTAAATTCTAAATTTGACATAAAGGACATGAATTAAGTGGATGTCATATTGGGAGTTAAAATCTCAAGAACATCAGATTAACTTATTTTAAGCCAATCATACTATGTGGATAAGATTATTGAGAAATTTAACAAGGATAATTCTGGAGTTTCTAGAATACTGGTAGATAGAAATCTACACCTATCAAAAAACAAAAGAAATAGTTTTCATCAATTGAAATATTCCAGAGTGATAGGAAGTCTTATATACTTGATGAGCTATACAAGACCAAACATAACTTACGCAGTTAATAAACTGAATAGATATACGAGTAATCCAGGAACTGATTACTGAAAAGGAATAGTAAAAGTACTAAGGTACTTAAAGTATACGCAGAGCTATGGATTGCACTATACCAAATATCCAACTGTCCTAGAAGGTTATAGCGATAAAAATTTAAAACAAATTATTTCTTTATGATAAGAATGGTCGGAGAAAGTATTTTTCTACTTTTTTCCTTTCGCCTCCTCCTGTAGTGCTAGAGGTCGCTAGGCGTCTATCTCCCAAGATACAAGATTCGCAACCTCTCGTAGTACTAGAGGTCGCTACGTGTCTGTCTCCCAGGATACAATGGCTTTTGGAGTAGTAAGCTGAGCACCAAATTTCTACTTCGGGTAACTGAATACTACTATAACTTTATTAGATAACTCCAAAATTTTAACTAGAACTAGATCTAAGAATTCTTGAATTAAAAACTCAAAACTAGAACTAAAATACAGGGTGAGAAGTTAGAGAAGTGAAGAGAATACTTCTCAAGGTGTAAATAATTTAAAAAACCTAAGCTTCCTTATATAGGCTCTTAAAATTTTTTTTGATTCCTAAGCAATGTGGGACAATTTTTTCACATTAATCCCTTTGCATTTTTCTATCCCAATGAGTGAACTTTGATCATCAATTTCTCATTCACCCAAAATTCATTTTGAACATATGGGCACCATTTGGTTTATCCATTTGAATGAGTATATATAAATGAAAATTGTGACATGTGTTATAATTAGAATGTGAGATATTTGAAGTGAAATAAAATGAAATAAGTAGTGATTAAAATGTAAGACATTAGAATGAATCATTCAAAAACACCTCATGGGCTCTATTCTCATTCCAAGACACAAAAAACTCATTCTAATGGTTGATGTGACTGATGGACCATTTGAATGAAAAAACTAAATTGTTGAAACAAAAGACAGTCCATTTGAATGGAAAAACTGGAATTATTGAAACAAACACACATTCTAATGTATTTTCCATTTAAATGGAATAGAATAGGTGAAACAAACGAGCCTATAAGTATACGATTTTGAAATACTCGTCGAGTAGATCAAGAATCTACTATAACCTATCAAAAATACTAAGAGTATCCTACTCAATTTTGTGCTCCAAAATGGTTCATGAACAGTTCCAGTCTCCGAGTAAAAATCAGTTGATGTGGTCTAATCTGCCAATACTAGTAAATGTCTTCTAAATGATAAACATAATCTTGAAAAAAAAAAAATGAAATATTCCAGTAAGTGATATGGCAGCTTGATACTGTGTTTGTATCAGAATGTGATCTTACCTGTGAAAGTGCAGAGCTATTTGTAACCACCTTCAGATATACATTTGGGCACCACAGAAGCTTGAAGCAAGCGGTCCTTCAACGAGATCCTGTTTGATGTCTTTTAAACCAAAAAAATTTAACCGTTGTGACATTGTGAAACTATTTTATTGGCAGGGACAGCACACAAGTCACAAATTTATGTCAGCTCCAACAAAAAGAAACTCACTAAGATATATGGTTGAACATATCAGCAAAACATGAAAAGGAATATGCAGCATTATGGACAGTCAAGCTGCTTCTTGGAGAAAATTAATAAGATTCCAGAAAAGATTCACAGTAACTTAAAATTTTGGAAGCAGAGGCGGCCAAAAAGTAAGCAGCATTACGGACAGTCAACAACCATCGATCAACATGGACAGCATAAACTACTTTGTTAAGGTGCATAACTATTGCTATGATTTGTCAAGTTACATACCCCAGAGTATAATATAAAGACGCTTTCTTGGACAGGATAAATATCGTAATGAATTTACCTTGGTATGGATAGTGTTCTAAGCTTTCTTAAATGGTTTGCTGAAGTCACTATCACCATCAAAGAAAAAAAAAAATTAGCGCTTGATTGCATGCACAACTTAGTGCATTATGAAAACAGAAACAGAGAAAAAATTGTAATTCAATAATTGTGTTAAACTCTTCAAAAAGTAAGATCCTTAAATGTATCAAGGAGTTACAAATAGTTGTATAAACATGCCCCCTCCATAACAAATATCAATCCTATGTCTAGATGCAACCTATTGAACTTAATCCAAAACTTCCCAGAGAACCCACTAATTATTTCCTATTTTAATAATTGTAACACTGTAACAGGCAGGGACCAAAATTTAGGTTAAAGAACTGATTCAAATTACTGAATCATCGACTACCCATAAATCTTAATCCATGTCTCATGGTCTGATTAACTGCTGATTTCCTGGCCAAAATGCAAGTAAAGTTTTATTCACTCTTCAGAAGCACGCAAGCCAATCTTCTCAAGCTGTATGGCCCAATCTTCTCCAAGTGCATGGGGATTGAACTCCATTGCTGCACGAAAATCTAACAAGGATGCACAAGTAGATGTCAGTTGACATTGAGCATGTCTTCCAGGGACCACCGCTCCATTTAGACCACGTATAAAACGGCCATTTAGTTGTTTTAAATGCTCATTTCCATGCCTTGACCCAGCTAAACGCATACATGGCTCAATTAATCTTTTCAAATATGCATCAAGCCCATTATTCAATAGATTAACACAGTCCACAGAAATACCAAGTCCTTCCATCTCCAACTTCTGCTTCACTCGATTTCTTAGTGATCTTGTATCAGGTAGCTCACCACTGTTTTGACAGGTCTCCGGACAGTAATTGTTACCAATTGACTTATTAGATAGAGCTTTACGAGCTCCACCCAGATTCATTGATATGCCAAGAGGAGCAGTAACCGGGCTTCTACTCTGTACGCCAGGGCTTCCAGCATCCTGTTCAACTTCTTCCCCATCTTCTACAGATGCAACTTCAACTGGAGGTCTGCTGCCAAGAGAAAGCAATTCTGTAGCACTTTGCTGCTCTTGTGCCTTGGAAATCAACTCCTCATATGTAACACTCTGAGGTTTTCCAAATGGGCCCAAAGGACTTGGGCGATCTCGAAACTTACGGTCTCGATTGACTTGAGACCTACCCTTGCGAGGAGAAGGAGTAAAGGCATCCCCATAAAGAGATTGAAGATTATTCCTCTGACCCCCATTTGTGATTTTAACTTCCCTAATACCTCTCGTCGGTGGAACTTTAGAAAGGCATGCATTCTTCACAATTGATCTAATAAGCTGGTTATGAAGAGAGATATTTTCCCTCCCAATTGTCCGAATGCAGAACTTATTAAACTCACATTTACTTATCTTAAAACTAAACAATCTTCTGAGCTGATCAAAGTATTTCTCAGCCCTCTGAAGCCCAATCTTCTGGACAATCACAGCTTTCAGCTCTACAGTGTCGATTCGAGAATAACCTTGATTAAGAGACATTTTTAACCCTCAAACTCACCAAAACCAAATCCTCATCAAAAATCTTGGATTCTCCAGCAAAACCCAGATGGCAAAACTACACGATCGTCAATCTGAAACCTAAAACCCTAATTTCCAAAAATGTTTCCATCTGTAAAGTGATCACAAATTGCATCAGAAAACAATCTTCCAAGCTTCTTATATGAAAATGAATAAAACCCATCAACAAATTTAGCTCAAATCCACATTCAACATTCTACTGATTGAAAATACAAACAAAATAAATAAATTAATTAATTAATACAAAAATTACACGTTTGGTTTTGAAAGCGAGAATTCACACATATAAAGATCATAGCTTTATAGAAATGTACACAATTGGGGAAACTTATTGTCAAAAAGAAAAAGATCAAATAAGATATTTTTTTCAGCAGAGACTACGAAAAGAGATAATAAGAGAAACCCATTTCGATATTTCGATCATAAATTAAAACCCAGAAACCAATTTTGCAATGGACCATGGTAGAGTAAGAGACGAACCTATAAGGACGAAGCCGTAGCTGTGAATTGACACCGAAATTGGAGAGTGTTTTTTCTTCTTTCTTCCCTTTCCCTTTTGCCCCCCAATAGCTTTTTTGGCGATGGAAGCTTTTGTCTCTGTTTGGTTTATGCCTTTTTTTTTTTTTTTTTTGCCGTAATTGAGACAAAGCAAACAGAGATTAAGATGTTATGCCTTAAAAAAATTCTCCAAGTGTAAACACACATGTGAGTCGTGACCCTTTTTGAGTTTACCACGTCAGATTTTTAAGGCCATGTTTGCTTACTCTTTCATATAACTTGTCTCCCTTTTGTTTTGTTTTGTCTTTTTTTTTTTTTAGTTTTGTTTTTTTGTTCTTTTGTTTCTCATTACTTAAATAGATACAAGCGAAAAAAGAGTAGAAAAGTATCAAATAGTATAGAAGTCATCCAAAGTTGACCCCCAAGATGGACCAATGGATTTTGCTTTCTTTTTTTGGTTCTAAATGTAGTTTTTGATTAATTTCTACTTTTTATTTAAAAAATGAAATTTCGCTAATATACTTAAATTATAGATGTTGTATCATTTTAATTCTCAAACTTTTAGTTAGAAATGTGACAAATCAATGTAGGATATATCAATTTACTAACTTTTGATTGTTTCTTGCATTGCCTTCTTTTATCATGAGTTTATTGTCCTCTCCTTGCTAGACAGGATTGACAATAGTCAAAAGTTTACAAAACCACCTTTTTTTTTTTTCTTTTGAAATAAAATTACTATTATGTCGTTGCAAATCAATGTCGTTAAATTTTGTCGTCGTTTATGGAATTTATGTCATTTACTCATTTTCCGGTCAATCTTGTATTTGTTTTGGTTTTGAAGTTTTTTTTTTTTTTTTCCTTGGCTCGAGTTGTCGTCATGAAGTTGATGTCAACTGCTGAACTTATTTCTGTTGACCGGTTTATATCGTTCTTTTTTTTCTTTTTTTTTTTCTTTTTTTTAATGAAAGGGTTTATATCATTCTTGGCTTCTCGACGTTGTATATTTCAAGTCAATGTCGTTTGTTCAGTTGAGGTTGTTTATCCAATAATTGTTATATTTCCTGCCACTGTCGTTTTTCCTAAATTTTTTTCAAAAATTTTTTCTCTCACTCACGCTTTTCCAAGTATATGGGTAAATCGGGTACTATTATAGTAGTATTATCCGTTAAATTTTATTAGATTGTTGTCATTTCACCAGTTTAGGTTGTTTAATAGATTTATTGTCGTTTGTCATTTGATGTCATTTCTTTTGGTCGTTTTACAATAGATTATTAGATTTCGTTTTGAGTGTGGTCTTTGCTATAGATGTTACTTTCTCCGAAGTAATTTTTCAAGTCAATGTCGTTTTCCTCCAGCTTATATTGGCTTCTGAGGTCTTACAAATTGTAATATATGTGTGTTTGATGAAGTTGTCGTCGTTTAATCACTTTCTAATCGTTGTTTTGAGGGATTGTTTAAAGGTTTTAAACATATGCTATGTTCAATTGTTCATTCATCATGTAATTAGTAGCTATCAGGTCAAGCGCATGTGTATCTCAAAGGTGCACAACTATATGGCTTTTCACCGTTTGCAATTTGTTGCCAGCCATGATACTTTTTAGGCAACTTTCCTTTGCTTAATTTGTTCTCCATTTAATTGCTGATTAACTACAAACATCTGTATTGACTATTGAGCAACTTTTACGATATCAATTTGCAATGCTATATACACCTAATCGCCGTTTTTCCCAACATTTTGGGGGGAAAAAAATCTTTCTGTCAATCATTTAATGTTAACAATCGTGAAAAATTAATGATTGTAGATCCTACTAAATTAGTTGGCAACTATATGAACTAATTCTCACCGCGGAGAATATAATATGTGAGCATTGTTTCCATCACAATTGGAATTAAAGCATTGCTCAAACAACGAAACTACTACCATACACGTACGGTTTTAAAAAATTACAATCTGATTAAACAGTTTTTTGAGGATTCAATATTAGGACTTTCTGAGTTATGATTGCCGCATCTGCCATGAATTTGATAGTACTTAAGAGTCTCGTTTTAGAATGTTACTAGATTCACCTTATAGCTAGTTGTCCAAAGAGGTAACGAAGAAATATACATACAAGGTAGACAGCAGAAACACTGCGTATCCTCTAGACTTTAAATCCTGGTCAAAACATCACATGTAGATTAGTTTTTTGTTTGCTGATATACTTTTCTTGCGTCTTCTTTTGCTCAAACTCTTTTTCTTTATTTGGCTTAGCGTTCATGAATAGCTAGTTTGTTCTTCTCTATCTCTTACTAGAAGCAAAAAGTTCCCAGTTTTGAAGTGTGTGATCTATATGTAAGACATGTATCCCCCAGCACAAATTTCCCATCTGCTTGTCCATATAGACTAAGTCTAACAACCAGAATATCAAATATCTTCAAATATATAGTGGGGCTTAGCTAAAAGCTCCAAACATGTAGCACCTATATATATAGAAACTAATGTATCCATATGAACCTGTGAAAGTGTGAAGTTAGCCATCAGTATAAGTTTTCTTCTACAGTTAAATACGACCTGCTACTCGACTTTCAGGACTCCTTCAAACCTGATTTCGGAGGATTCTTGATCTGTCCTAGCCGATAAGTCCGAAAGAAGACTAATCGAGGCCTCATCTGCAGCTTCTGGATGTGTTTGTGGCACAACTGAATGGTCTTCCAGGCGGACACTAGAAGAGACAGCAGGTTGTTCTGCATCAAAATGCATCAGCTTCCTTTCCTTGGCAAGAACAGAAATGGGGTACAAGAAAACCCCCAAAATGATTACCGCGCTGCTTATAAGGAATGTCCGCACAGAAGCCAAACACATAACAAGAACAAGCAAGATTGCAGGAGGAAGGCAAAGCATTATTGCCCCGAATGTTTGTACGGGTACTTTGTAAGGTCTGTGAAGGTCTGGCTTCTTGATTCTCAGTTTTATGAAAGCCGCAAACTCAAGCAGCATACCAACAGAATATAAGAAGTTGAGAAATTCCAAGATTTCCTGAAAGCTCATCCATGACAAGAAGATGACTCCAGTAGCAGAGCACAGAATGCTAATGGTGGGTGTCCCATACTTCGATCTACACGGTTAGTTTAGAGACAACAAACTCGTAAGTGTTGATAACACTGATGTTTATAAATTGAGACCAAATATAGTTAGGAGTTCATATAGCATGAATAATGGCTAGTATTATAGCATATGTTATCTTGAATATATAATTTTGATCATTTTTCAATGTTGAAGGAAATAAGCAAAAGCAGACAAAATCAAATTACCTTGAAGCAAATATAGCAGGAAGCATTCCCATCTCACTCATCCCAAGGAGTTGAAAAGCATCACCACTCATTTCTGCTTCAAATAACCCCATGTTAGACATTGCAGCAGCTGCCTGAATCCACCACTTGAGCCAAAATCCACCAATCAACAACCCAACTTCTGCAAAATACCCATCAGTCCACTCATCATAGGAAGAGTCCAAAGCTCCTGTCCCAGCAAGAAGTGGAATCAAGTAAGAAGAAACCACCAAAATCACAGCCCCAAAAAGCGCCTTTGGGAATGTCTTACTCGGATTTTCAACCTCCCCAGCAAGAGTACTTGCCTTATCCCAATAGTTCAAATTCCAAAACATACTATTGAAGTACCCTCTCCAATCCACCTTTTTCAAATCCATAACAAGCCACTGCCTAGGCTTTATCCGGGGAATCGAAAGAACACCCATTACAACAAACGGCAAAAGTGAGAAAATGGCTAGAGACACTGCGGAAAATCCTACAATATGCAGGCCCCTGTAGTTCAAGTAAGTCAATGAGAATGTAATCCCTAACAGAGCTGGAATTCTAGCAACTAAATGATTGAAAATCGGTAAAGAATGCTTGAGGTAATCAAGGAACAATACAGGGTACAGGGCATTATCCATAACCCCACTAAACCATTTCCAGAACCCTTCTTGGAACCCCCAAAAGGGACCAAAGGCTGCTGATATCCAAAGTACATAGCCACCATTTTCAGGGAAGCTTGTTGCAAGCTCAGCTGTTACTAAAGCTTCTGGTATGCTCCAAATAAAGGGAAATATTATGAAACCAAGCAAAGACAATAGAGGGCCACCTCCAGCTTTGACTGAATCCTCTACTCCAAAAGGACCCCCGGAAACATCATAGAATATCAGAGCAATAAGAGGTAGAACTGTTAGTTTTGGGCTTTTCTTCACAACAACATTATCTGCATTACTTGTCACCATTCCCTGGGAGGGAATTCTTTGATTTCAACTGGGTTTTTATTAATTTTTGGATCTGTTTTGTGTTTATGATGCTAAACCCTTCAAACCCAATAGCCCAAAAAGACTTGTTCTATAAAAACTATGTACCTTTTTGAAGGATTTTATTCGAGATCTTGAGCTTGTTCTATGATGCAACCTTTGAATCCCACACCGCTGGAATTGCCAAAAACCCAGTCTTTTGCTTGGAGTTGTGGAGTTGAGAAGAAGATTCTTTGATTGAAAGAAAGTCAAAGTTTGACTTATGGGCATTACCGTATACGTTGTATCCACGCAGACTGGAGACACGTGGGAGTCTGTTACTCGTCATCGTTGCCTGACTTTCCCAAAAGATGTGGCGGCCACTAGCCAACTTTGTCTTGTTTCGGGTACCAAATAAAAGATCCCATGTCATGTAACATCAATTCCCGATATTGTTATTCGTTGGCCAATTTTGGAATCTATTCATTTATATTTATTGCTGATTTTTTTTTTTCCCCCTGAACTTAGGACATTTAATTACTCATGAGTTATATGACTCATGAAAGATATATATATAGATACTACATTTTTGGAATGTAATATGAGTTATGCTTCATTTGGCGAATTTGTTTCATTTGTACGTTGCATCTAATATGAAGTTTAGAGTTCAATTAATTTCCAAGCCAAATATGATGTAGTTTTTCTTTTAATGAGAAAACGACAAAGTGTATATTCTTTTTTAGTCATTACTTTATTAGGTCAATAGCACAGTTAAGTTTTTTGGACTTTGGTATTTTTTCTTTTTTTTCCCCTTAAAAGGATTTGGACATTGACATTGACTTTCTTTGTATTAAGTACTTTTATCGAGGGGCTAACGGATTATTCGGCTTTTTTTTTTTCGTCATTTGTTTTGCTTTTTCCATCTAAAAAGTATGTTAGAGACCATTTGAGGTATAATTTTCGCTCAATTGATGTGTGAGGTTTCACTTGATTAGCAATTTGGTTTTTTTTTTTTTTTTCCCTAAAAAAGTCACATTCGCTAATTGTTGCCAAAATTATGGTAACGTTATCTAGAACATAAATAGTTATATTGACCCTATGTTATTGCTGAAAATTCAATAAAATGTTCACTACTTTAGCGATATTGTTCAAACAAACAACTGTTTTGATATAAAAATTTATAATTAAATGAAAATTTAATAGATAAGGAACAAATATTAGAAGGGCAAATTGTAAAAAAAATACCATGATGTTTGAATATTCTGAAAGTTAAACCTGAAGTTTGGACTCTGCAAAATAATACCAGAGGATTAAGAGTTTTTGAAAATTAATAACTCAGACTTTTTGAATAATCTTAACTGATAAAAGACAATAATATCTGCAAAATTAAGGAGAATATTAATGATTAATCCAGTTTTAATAGAGGATATTATTATTTTTTTATTATTAAAATTTGTCAAAAAGTCAGTCTAGTGTATTAATTTTCAGAAATTCTTAATCTCAGGGTATTATTTTGTAGAGTCTAAACTTTACAGTTTAAATTACAGAACACTCAAACTTGAGGGTATTTTTGACAATTCACCCTATTTTAGAATAAGTGTCTATAATTTCTTTTAAAAAAAATTAAGTGTGTAAAATAATGGACTTTATTACAAACACCCATAAGAATAAGGGTTAGTTTCAATGACAATTATGGATCAGTTCAATTTATCATCACAAAAATAGTAATAGACCCGTGAGTGTAAAAACCCTTTTAAAATATATACGAAATAAGCTAAACCAATTTAGAGAAATAAAGCTTTAAAACATTATTTAAGGTTTTTTTTTTTTTGGCTGGAAATCTAGGTCATTGTAAGTCAATTTGTAAATGTGTATTTTTCAAACAATTTAAAAAATTAAAAGTACAAGTTTATACCTAAGAAATAAAGTTGTCTATAAAATTATATAAATAATTGCTTTTTGTTCCTTAGAATTAACCACCATATTGTGTAAAGTCTAAAATCTATAATTGAGGTTTCGAGGGGTCCATGACCACTTGGGATAGCAGAATCCCTGAGGAAGAAAGAAAATAGAGTTGTCAGATTTGGGCTGCACTCAAGAGAGTTGTCTGCATTGCAGAGATCAAGCTCGAACGTAGTTCTAACATCTCAACAAAAGAGCAATCAAATATACTTTATGAAGAATAAATGAATATAACTGAATAACGCAAATGTGCAAAGATGAGAGAGAATATGATAAATATGATTGGGCGGTTAAGAATAAAGATGGAGGATATGAAGGAGATTAATGTAAAATTGAGAACATAAATGCCAAGAATATTATAGAGAAGTATACATGATAATCCTCTCTCCTTGACTAAGAGGGAATATGTACCTATAAAATAAGATATCATTCATAAATAAGATTGTAATAAAAAGAAATTATATAATAAAAGATATTTTTATATAGTCGGATAGTATTGAAATACTTGCAAGATTTTGGGACAACAGAGAATAAATATCTTGGCAATTAAACGTAAATTATCAATTTCTAAAAGTTCTAGTTCTCACCCATTAATATCTATATTTAATAGAGCACGTGCACATAGACTATTAAAAGGAGCTTGACAAAATTTGAGCATAACATACAGCATATGCTCGATGCAAATAAGTTTTAAGATGTATTTATAAATTTTCATAGTTATTAATTTTTGATATGATGCCGTGAAGTAGATTTAGTGAGCATTCCAAGTCTCTGAATATGTAAATGTTGTTAGGTTATACACATATAATCTGATATGGGCCATAGGTTTTTGTAACAATTATATATATTAGGATTGTCCAATTAGGTGGAGCCATTAAATGATCTAATTATGGGCACAGGAAATTACTAATTAAATATAGGCTGTGTAATGTGTGGTTACCTAATATTGGACTAATAAAGATTGATGGGGTCTCTATTGGCTGTCAGTATATAAGGACATAATTATTAGGGTTTTAGTCCAAAAGTCAAATAAAACGTATGCTCTTCTCTTTTGCCTCCATCAATGGAGAGAGATCCTAGGGAGCACACATAGAGTATTCTAATTAAGGAAGATCTTCTACCCTCAGGCTCTAACTAATACATTACTTCCGCTTACGTGACCACATCTTTTACTATCAAACACAATGGATCCAAGTTAGTCACATATTTTTTCTCAACAAATCTTTTCCTGACAATTTGGGATGATAGATTCTAGGATTGTATTTGGTTTAACAATCCGTTACGCATATCCAATAAGTGGTATCAGAGAGAGATTTCATATTAAATTGATTAGATTAATCATGTATGTTTGAAGTTTTTGTAATCTATACCTATTTGCAGTTCTAGGGTTTAGAGTATACATATATAATATGTGATTTATATGATTTGTTGAGTTATTTGATGCTATGAGGGTTAGGTTTTAGCTATGAGTCGTTACTTTAGGTGTTTTTGGTGATTTAAGCGAATTTGGAATTTTACAGATTCGTGCTGGAATAGTGTTTCTAGTCGACCGATTCTTGTTTTCGGTCGACCGAAAATACTATTATCGAAGAGATTGATTTTCAATCTACTTTGATTTTCAAGTCAATTTTTCTATAGATTTCGGTCTTTTTGATCTAAATCATGGAGTTTCAACTCATTGTTGACTTATTAAGGACTAAAACGACCCACACTTTGTCCGTTGAAAACTCTTTTTGGTTCTAGGGTTGATGAAGTATTCAGTGCTGGAATTGCCTAACACTTAGGGCAATAACATACATGCATGCAAATTATGGAAAACACATGATCACATCATGAACGCAGCGGAATAATTAGCGGATTCAGGTTTTAAAACTTTTACATGAAAACAATTTTCATAACCATATTACATGCATATATCATATACAGGATCATGTATAACATAAATCAAATTTAGATCCATAAATCCTAGAGATGGGATTAGGGTTTACCTTTTGTAGCGTCTTCCTTCTTGATCTCCTTGTTGATGATGATCAAAGCTCCAACCCTAGATCTTCTTGCATATCCTCTTGCTCTTGGTTAAAGAGGTGAGTGGGCACCAAGTTGAATCCTTCGTTGGAGAACGATCAAGAACACCTTCTTGATCTTTTGGAACACCGGGACGTGAGATGAGACGATGAGATGGTAGGAAACTTTTTCTCTCCTCTCTATTCAGCCCTTGGCCGAAATTCCTCTCTCTCTCCCTTGCTTTAGGCGTGTAACACACTCAGAAAAACTGTATAGTTTTTTCTCTCATGTATCTTATATATATGAGGCCAAAAACTGCTAACCCTAGTCCAACTAGGATTGGGCTTGTTCTCCAATTTGGGCTTTAGGTATATTTTTATAAATATATCCAACCCATGAAACTTATTTATAAAAATACCAACTTCTGTGTAGAATCATTATTTTACACAGTTTCATGAAACTAATTTTACGAATACCATCAACCAATTAATAAGTTTTATTGAGTTAGACAAGGGACCTAATGGATCCAAATAATCTAAGCTCCAATAATATGATAAATACATAATAACTCTTATTATGGTATTTATATAAATATTATTAGTAAAGGGGACACTCCACTAAAGGCCCAATACTGCACTCTTAGATTAGATGTCATGTCTTTTAAAGAGATTTAATCAACTAGCCTTGATTAATCGATCCATTTAGTATATTCTATACCACACATAGAATCCCTATACAATGCCGTAGTTGGATAGGTGAAATTACCGTAATACCCCTCCAACACCTATTTACCTTTAAGTTACCATCTTTCTATCAAGGAATAATGTTGTTGATAATTTTGTTCTCAATGGCCATTTAGACAAAATTATCAACCAATTCACAAAGTGAATACTAAGATCTTAGATTTAATTATTCCATGAATCTTGAAAGAACCTAAAATGGCATTAATGTATAGTGTCCTTAATTATTTGGTGTTCCCATCAATTCATAAACCATAACCTCCAATATGCCAGAGTTCACCTCTAATTTCATAGAGGCTAGTCTTTTAACAAATCAAAAAGCTACAATCCATGAAAGCAAGTCCAATCAAATATCAAGGATTAAGATCTATATGCTAAGAGCTAGTTTGTGGTAATAAAAGAATTGAGTTACGGCACTCCAATTCTTTATATTGCCTGGTCCAGTTCAATACACATAACTTATTTATGTTGTACTAGTGTTTCTATCAGAAGTCACATACTTCAATGATTTGAGATATATCATTCCCGTTGAGATAGACAAACACTACAACCTATAGTAAATAAAGTATTCCATCTTTATTTACAGATTGTGCACTAATTCATTTACACTTAGATAAAGAAACAAGTCTCTCCATAATTAACACTTAATCATGTTTGTTTCTTTATACACAAACAAAGTCATGGAATCTTTTTCAGATAAATAAACTATACAACTAAGATAGTTTAATCTAGCAAACATCACAATTGCATATAAGAGAAAGTTGTTTATACTCAAAAGGTATAATTGGAAATATACTTTTTAGGACAAATATCCCAACATTCAGCTGTTTTAAAAGATCAAACTCGATATTTTTCAGTCACTGTCAGAATCAGTCGACCGAAAGTTAGTTTTCGATCGATTGAAAATTACTCGAAAATCACAATTTGGTCTCTGTAGTTTTCGGTAAATTGAATGGCAGACAAACTGCCCGATTCGATAGACCAAAAGTTAGTTTTTGGTTAACCAAAATAGTAGAATCGATCGACTGAATCTGACAGGCCGTCGGCCGATTCTAGCAGCGAAGAATTTTTCAGTTATTTCAGGCATTTTAGCCAATTTTCTTTGCACTATTTGTTTAAATATTATGAAATAGAATAGTTGAAATAACATGTTACCAAAGTAATCTCTATTGTGTAGATTTATTTATTTTAAAATATTTGAATGGTTGTGTACTTATTGTTCATGCGAATAATTACCAGCCCAAAGGAAGGTGATTATTTGGCCGAATAATGAACACACCTGCGATAATAGATATGTGATGATTATTAAGTTTCCATGTGGACAATAAATCGGCTCAAGGGAAGATTTACTGTCTGACAGGATTTACTATTAATATTAGATTACTGCACTGAAGAGTACCACTTGCAAGTTGATAAATCAGCCCAAAAGAAGGCTTATTGATGTTGTTCTAAGTATCTTGTGATGGGAGCCAACCTTATATGTTTATTTGTTATATGTCATGCTAGTATATTTTATTATTTTGTATGCTTAGTTTATGGCATGTTTTAATGTGAGCTGTTTTCTATTTTTTTGTTATCTGTTCAGTTTTTGCTTTAAACATATCTGCTAGATTGAATTCAATTTATGTGCTTAACGACATGAACTTCAAGAAGTGAAAAGAGCACGTGATGATTGTCTTGTTGTATGGATCTGCTTTTACAAATGAAAGTTCTGCTACAACTATTAAGAACTTTGAGTAGTGGGAACGTTCTAATCGCATGAGTCTTGTGATCATGAAACATTCCATACCTGAGAATATTAGGGGCGTTATGCCAAAGGTTCATAATGCTAAGGCATTCCTTGACGTAATTGCAGAACGTTTTCAAAAGAATGAAAAAGCAGAAATAAGTACCAAGCTGAGCAATCTGCTTGCAATGCGTTATAAAGGTAAAAAGAACATCAGGGAATACATCATGGAATGTCCAATCTGGCTTCAAAACTAAAGGCACTTAAGTTAGAACTGTCGGATGACTTACTCGTGCAATTAGTTCTACTCTCTCTTCCGCCACAATTCAGTCAATTTAAAGTGAGCTACAACATCCAAAAAGAAAAATAAACTCTTAATGAGCTCATATATCAGTGTGTGCAAAAAGAGGATAGACTGAAGCGAGAGAAGATAGAGAGTGCTCACTTAGCAACAAATTCTCAAGATAAGAAAAAGAAAAGGACTAAGAATGAAGGAGTTGCATCTAGGACTTCACAAAATAAAGTACAAAAGAAACAAGATAAAGTATCGTTTTTTTCTTCTGCAAGAAGGCAGGACATGTGAAGAAAGAATGTCTCAAGTACACCACCTGGCATATGAAGAAGGGTAAGATTCTCAATTTTATATGTTCTGAGGTTAATTTTACTTCTATACCCAATCATACTTAGTGGATGGATACCGGTGCCACTACTCACACAAGCATATCTATGCAAGGTTGTCTGAGGAGCAGCCCGCCAAATGATGCTGAAAGATAAATCTATGTGGGTAACAGTGACACAGCTACAGTAGAGGCAATAGGTCTATTTAGGTTGCAATTAAGTTCTGGTTTATTTTTAGATTTGGATGAGACATTCGTTGTACGGTCATCAGATAGAATTTATTTTTCATTTCAGTTTTGGATAAATCTGGTTATCCTTGTTCATTTGGAAATATTAAATTTAGTCTTTTTCAAAAAATTCTAATATTATTACGACTGGTACTTTGATTGATAACCTATACAAAATCGACACTATTACTTCAATTAATAAAACTTTGTATATCGAGAAACGTGGTACAAAACGCAAAACTATTGAGAATTCCTCTACGTTATGACACAAGCAATTAGGACATATCTCTAAACAGAGAATATAACGTCTTGTGTCAAATGGAATTCTTGACCCACTTGACCTCACAGACTTCACAGTTTGTGTCGAGTGTATTAAAGGTAAACAGACAAATGTACATAAATTAGGTGCTAATAAGAGTTCCAGTGTCTTATAACTGATACATATTGACATCTGCGGTCCATACCCTATGACTTCATGGAATAGCTAGCAGTATTTCATCATGTTCATAGACTATTACTCTCGCCATAAGTACCTATATTTAATTCATGAGAAGTCACAATCCCTAGATATATTTAAAGTTTTCAAAGTCGAAGTTGAAAATCAACTCGACAAGAAAATTAAAGCCGTCAAATCTGACCGTGATTGTGAATACTATGATAAGTATGATAGATCCGGTGAACAGAGTCCAGGACCCTTTGCCCAGTACCAAGAAGAATGTGGAACCGTCCCATAATACACAATGCTGGGAAAACCTAGCATGAATGATGTTGCTGAGCGACGAATCCGAACACTTAAAGATATAGTGAGGAGTATGATTAGTTATTCTTCCTTACTTGAATCATTCTGGGGAGAAGCATTTAAGATTATAGTTTATATACTCAACAGAGTATCCAACAAATCAATAGCTAAAACCCCATATGAATTATGGACAGATAAGAAGCCTAGCATTAGGCACTTGTATAGTTGGGGTTATCCAGATAAGGCAAAGTCATACTGGCTACACTGAAAGATCTAGAGGTTTCAAATTATATGATCCCTCCAATAGGTCCTTTTTCGAGTTGGGTAATGCAAGATTCCTTAAGGATATTGAGGTTTGAGAGGGGATAAGGTAAGGAATATTATCTTTAAAGAGGAATTCGTTTCTCTTCCTATGGTTACTATTGAAGATGATTAGACTCCTTTATCTAACATTATTCAAGAAGTAAATCCAAAAATTCGAGATAATATTCTGCAACTCCATATCCTATATAAGGAAGTTGCTCCTAAAGAGTAACCTCAACAACCTCAAGAGGAAGTGTTATTAAGAAGATCTACTAGGGAAAGGAGAAACACGATTCCAAATGATTACATCATCTATCTCTTAGAATATGAGTTTAACATAGGAGTGGAAAATGACAAACAAAGTTCAAAATTCCAACAGTAGATCGCTGCCATAAAGGATGAGATGAAATTCATGAAAGACAATGACATTTAGAATCTCGTCGAATTACCAGTAGGAAAGAAACTAATTGGTTGTAAATGGATTTTTAAGACTAAAATGGATTCTAAAGGCAATATCGAAAGATATAATGCTTGTCTAATTGTCAAGGGTTTCACTCAGAAAGAAGGCATTGACTATAAAGAGATTTTCTCTCCAGTTTTTTGAAAGACTTTTTCGGAATAATTATGGTACTAGTAGCTCATTTTGATCTGGAGCTACATCAGATGGATATAAAGACTACATTTCTCAATGGTGATATTGAAGAAACAATTTATATGGTATAGCCAAAAAACTTTATAACTGGAGATCCAAAGACTATGGTCTGTAAACTAAAGAAATCCATCTATGATCTCAAACAAGTATCCCATCAATGGTATCATAAGTTCCATCAAGTAATTTCCTCATTTAGCTTTGAGAAAAATTCGGTTGATGGATGTATATATCACAATTTTATATATCGATGATATACTTTTGGCAACTAATGATATAGGTTTACTGCACGAAACCAAGAGATTTCTATCAAACAAATTTGAGATGAAAGATCTTGGGGACGCCTCTTTTGTATTAAGAATTAAAATATACCGAGATTGCTCTCAGGGCATCATTGGGTTATCACAAAAGAGCTATATCAAAAAGGTACTTGATAGATTTGGCATGAGCAAATATACCCCAGGAGATACACCTATTGCAAAAGGTGATAAATTCAATCCCATTCCATGCCCCAAGAATGAGATTGAAGCTAAAGAAATGCAGAAGATCATTTATCCATCTGCAGTAGGGAGTCTGATGTATGCTTAGGTGTGTGCGCGTCTGGATATAGCTTATATAGTTAGAATACTATGCAGATACTTAAGCAACCCTAGTATAAATCACTGGATAGTAGCAAAGAGGGTTTTACGAAATTTACAGAGAACAAAAAATTATATGCTCATTTATTGGAAATCTAATCATTTGGAGATCGTGGGATATTCCTACTCCGATTACACTGGATACCTAGATAATAAGTGATCCACTTCAGGCTATATTTACCTGCTTGCCGGAGGAGCTATATCATAGAAGAGTGTTAAGTAGACGCTCACAGCTTCTTCCACTATAGAGGCATAATTTATAGCTTGTCATGAGGCATCGAACTAAGAGATATGGCTACAGAATTTTATCACCAGTCTGTGAATTATTGATGGCATTGAAAAGCCATTGAAGATATATTGTGATAATAGAGTCGCCGTTCTATATTCCAATAATAACAGAAACTCTTCAAAGTATAAACATATAGACATTAAGTTTCTAGTTATTAAAGAAAGAGTCCAGATTCACCAAGTGTCTATAGAACATATTGGCACTTAACTCTATATTGGCGGATCCGCACATCATAGGTCTAACGCCTAAGGTATTTTATGAGCACACTGCTCATATGGGTGTTGTACCATTTAAAGATTTTCAGAATTAGTGTGAGTAGATTTTACAAGTTCCCTTGTGATAGACATATTTATTATTTGATATCAATAAAGTAATGATTTTCTTTTATACTATGAATTTTATATTTTATTTTCTTTCTATCTGCTGTTTTGCATCAAGTTGCGGTTTTGCATAAAGTGAAAGACTAAGGTTGATTTATTGGAATTATAAAGTAAGACCAGATGAAAATAGGGATGTAAGATTACTTTTCATGTAATTTCCATGCCATACACCCATACTTGATGTGTGTTATTGCATGTATTGATTTAGTAATCATTGATGGATTCAGTTGCCTACCTAAGTGCAATGAAGACCACTTTGATTTCATGTTGATATACAAGACGGTCCAGATTGTTATAAGGAGTAATTTCTTAACAGACAGCAATAAAGTGTGCACTTACGTTTTTATTATATAATTGTCTCAGGAAAACTCCATGTAACCTAAGTGAGAGATTATTGGGTTATACACATATAACCTGATGTGGGTCACAGGTTTTTATAACAATTATATATATTAGGGTTGTCTAATTAGGTGGGACCATTAAGTGATCTAATTATGGGATCAGAAAATTACTAATTAAGTATGGGCTGTGTAATATGTGATTATCCAATACTTGACCAATAAGTATTGATAGGATCTCTATTGGCTGTCAGTATATAAGGGCATAATTATTAAAGTTTTAGTCCAAAAGCTAAATAGAACGTATCCTCTTCTTCTCTGCCTCTATTAATAGAGAGAGATCCTATTGAGCATATACATAGAGTATTCTGGCTGTGAAAGACCTTCTACCCTCAGTATCTAACCAATACATCACTTCCGCTTACGTGACCACATCTTTTGCTATCAAACACAATGGATCCAAGTTAGTCGTGAGTTTTCTCTCAACAAATCTTTTTTTAACAATTTGGCATGATAGATTCTAGGATTATATTTGGTTTAACAATCTATTATATATATCCATCAAATGTAAGATAACTTTTCAATTGATTAAAAAAAAAACACTCATGCAAAATTATTGACTTTTTTTATAAATATATATATATATTGTTAAACTTTAACTATACCATATATTTATTGTGCAGTATGATTGCATGGTTATATTTTTTAAAATGAAAAATAAGGGAAGAAAGGATAACTAGAGTGGTATATCTCTTTAGGCATTATTATATGAGCTTCCAACCTGCTAATAGGAATGTTCACCAAGCTCACTTTAGCCAGGCCTTTACCTCATCAGGCAATGGAACGCTTCATGCTTGAATGGTTAAGAAAACACATTTAACTGCATGCTAGTTGGTGATTCTCCTCCCACCCTTCCCCTAATTCACAACAAGACTACACTCGAACATTTGATTCCAAAATAAACTTGTGTTTCAATTAGATCAATTGTGATATGAATCAAGGTTAAAATTGAAATAATAAATATTATTTAGTTATAGAAAAAGACCTTTAAAATTTCTCGGTCAATATATTTTTGGTCCATAAATGTTAGATAGGTACTAGCCTGAATTATGTCTACTTATATTATTTTAAATAATGTTATACATCAATGCTATATAAGTTAGGAAGAAAATAACGGCATTATCAATTTTGACCCACTTTTAAGAGGATAAAAAGTAAATCATTTACAAAAGTAGGACATTCATTTCATGAAAAGTATATAATTCTGAAATTGTCCCCGTATCTTTATCCCACTTGAAAATTTTCGACTATGTTGAAAAGGGTGAGTGAAGGAGGCGTGTCATGATAAGTGGTCGAAATGATCAAGATCAGTTATTTAAATATTTCGACCATATTTAAAAGAAGGCTTGGCCAAGATCGAAATCGACGGTCCTGGCCGGGTACTACATTTGATGGCATAAGCAGTTTGGGGTTTGTTGGAGTATAACATATTTAGTATCTATCAGGGAATGAGATTTCTAAGTAATTTTAGATGTTACACATAGCAACAAGGATTAGTTTTAATAACAATTATGGATGAATTCCTTTTATCAGTTATCACCATAAGGGTATTAGTAGATTCGTTCGATGTAGAAACCTAAATAATATATGGTCTAAGGTTATAGAATAAGAAATTTTAAAGTTAAAAGCCTATAAGAAGAGTGCCTAGTTTACTATGAATAAGTTTGTGATCACGTGTTTGAGTGGTGGATGGCCCTCTTAAGGGCTTGTGAAGGCTTATGTTCCTACTAGTGCAATATGTGATGTAGAATGTGTTGGACCATACCCCACATATCATTATTCCTAGCGACATTCGGTAGGATTATGGTGACGTGCTTCTCTCTTAAGGGGTAGAGTATGCCGTCTAGGGCTTTAAGCTAACATTTTTATTAGCGTTTGGTAAACCCCTATGATAATGCATAGAGCAAGCTGATTGCTCTCTTTTCTAAATATCTTTTTAATATGTAATTTTGCAAGTGCATAAATTTATAACAAATAATGAAGTGAAGGTAGAGTATTGTTCACATAATGATTATGCAGTTACTAAATAACAAAATTATTCTAATCCTAAATTTTAATAAATTCGAATAAAGAGATTTTACATTAAAATAAATTAAAGAACTAATTAAAAAGAAAACAAAACGAAATAACAAAGATGACAATTCAATGAACTAAAGACTTAGGGTTTTTAATTTCATCAAGATTAATTCTATTTAAATCTCCTAATTAAATAAATCAAATTCTTATCCCATATGTTGATTGTGAATTTTTCTAAATTAATTATTAGTCTTTCTCAAGCATTAATAATTTAATTCAATAATCAGATCTAATACATCTCTGTGAAAATTTTAAACCAGTCAAATTTCATTAAGAATAGAAAATTCATAATCTACTACACAAATCACTTAAATATCTCTATTTTATGGTAAATTATGGCTAATTTGATTATTACTTTTTAGTCCCAAACCAAAATCCAAGTCATGTAATTAGTAATCAAGCGTTCACAAACATTGAGAACAAATTGAAATACTCACATATGTTAGAATAAAATATCAATTTATATAAACAAAGAACATTCAAACATTCATGATCTAGCTACATCGAAGCCCTAGAAAAATAAAATTAGTTCATAGCTAAATTAAAGAAAGAAATTGTTTTAAACATAAAGAGTATAAAGAAAAAGAATTGTTAAGCGAAGTTAAGTCGAAGTGCGTCCCTCTCCGGGTTATGCCACTCTTGTCCTTCTCTCGGGTTTTCTTTCAGTCTAAAGCTTTTAAACATTCGTCCATAATAAACCCTAAAAGATATTATTTATAGGTTTGTAAATAAATGGGCAAATTTGAAAAAATTGAGAATTTTAACTTTCTAAAATTATGAACCAATGCTGCGGCGTTGAGTTTCTTTAGTACTACTTCTTCAGCCTCCTAGCACTGCGGCCTCAGCTTCATGGTGCCACTGAGTTTTTGTGGTACTGCTCCTTCAGCCTCTTGGCATTGCGGCCTCAACTTCTTAATGCTGCAGCTCTAATCCAACGCTGTAACTGTGGGTTTCTAGTCCAAAATTTCTGCTTTGTTTTAAAAGCTTCCAAAATCTTTTGAAAACTTAACAAAAACTCCTAACCTACGAAATAAGAATAAAAACATATAAAAACTAATTAAAAAAATGCAAGAACTAATCAAAGTATCAAATTAAAGATGATTGATTAACAAGTATAATATCAATTTATTAATTTTCTATCAAAAAAATTAAAAAGAAGAATGTTATGACCATTCTGTTTCCCATCCTTCCATTAAAAAATAAATGCTAAGACTACTTCCTTTTATACCCTCTTATTTCAATGTTTGACATATAGATCTCATATGTTTGACATATAGATCTCATACTTTGTTATATTATCAAAAAAGATTAATGTTAGTATCCTACCTTTTTGATATCAACTGATGTTGTGTGTGATTTTGTCATTATTTAATTCACCAATTAAACAGTTACAACTTATTTTTTATCTGTCCTCATGTGGTATGAAAAGAGTGAAAAATAAAGTGGGATCCCTATCACTGAAGATATAAGATATTTTGGAATTTCATAGTGTGAAAATTAGAATTGACTCACAATACTCCCAAGGGGTGGTCGAAGTGGTAAGACACTTTACCTTAAGGCATTCTCTCACTTAGGAGGATGAGATCAAGGGTTCGAGCCCCCACGTCGCCTTTGGGAGCCCAACCGAATGAGGGTGGCTCGATCAAGGGTTCGAGCCCCTACATCGCTCTTAGGAGTCCAACCGAATAAGGGTGGCTCTGGGAAGTGACCCACCATCGGGATCTCATCCGCTTTTTTATTCATATTTTGGAAAAAAAAAAAAATATTGACTCACAATTGGAGGCTAATTTTGTTTATTAATTTAGTTTTTTTAATTTTGAGTGACGCGTCGGAAGACGAAACGGGGAGGATCGGCAATCGGTTAACAGTTAAAAAGACTGAATGACACCAGCCAGCACTAACTGTATCAAAAAAAATAAAAATAAAAAAAAGGGACAGAGAGACAGACAGTCAGAGAGGAATCGCTTATATTATATAATATATTTAGGCGCAAGAAAAAACTCTCCTCCTTTTCTTTTTCTTTTCCCGCGCCTTGCCTTGCCTTGCCTTGCCTTCTAATCTTATTTTCTCTTTCTTTCTGTCAAACATACGAAAATGTCGGATAAGAATCCATTGGAGGCCATAGTCCAATCTATGGAGAAAGTTTCCAGTTTCATCCAAGTTCAACTCTCCAATTTCATGCTTCCATTGTTATCACCCTCTTCCTCTTCCTCTTCCTCTTCCTCAACCAAGTCTCCCATATTCTCTGTCACTCAGTCTCCCAGACTCAAACCATGGAATAGAGACTCTGTTCCTTTCATGCCCAAAGATATCAAGGTACTTTAATTTTATGTTTATTTTTTTATTTTTTATTCTTCTCATTCTATGTATACTAACTGTTTGTTGAAAGTCCCCATTGAGAGTCACTCTTTATATTTTTTTTTGGGCTTGTGGGTTTTTCTTTAATTTTATTCTAAGCTGCTTGATTTTGTATTTTCGTGTGTGGTAAGATGGTTTGCCTTTAATGGGTTTTGCAGTTTTTTGTCTTTTGATTATGCTAATTCTTCAGGAAATAAAATCTGCTGGACCGGTTTCGAAAGAAGAGCTTGGGAGGGCCACATGGACATTACTTCACACTCTTGCCGCCAGGGTATTCTCATTTCTTTTGCTCGTTTCATAATAATTAAGGGTTATTGTAGTCATGGTTTAAAAGTAAAAAAGCTTATAAATTGGTGCTATCCATATTTGTTTATAACTGCCTTGTTTTTTCTCATCACAACAATATATGCACCAGTAAGTTTCTTACACTCAAAAGTTTATTTAGGAAATTGAGAATGATTGCACCACGGCCATTGGCATCTATCTAACTATACTCTAGAAGAGATTTTTACGTAAGTTTGCGTTTTTCTTTTTCCTATATAGTCTGGACTTATAAAGCCACTTCACTTTGAAAAGATGCACTTAGAATAGCATAAACGCTCATGCAGTGTACTCTTACAATTCAATGATTGTTGTCTGAGACTTTTTTTTTTTACTTTGTTAATTACTCAGTATCCAGATAATCCAACAAGGCAACAGAAGAAAGATGTTAAAGAATTGGTAAGATACATACAGTCTTTATGGCTTTAACTGTCTATTGTTATTGCATCTAAATTACTAATGAGGTTTAAAAAGTTAACTTAATAGGTATAATATGTTCATTATGTATTTTCCTGTCAAAGATTTACCAAATTATATCAACTTATTTTGCATATTCAGTTTACTGATAGATCTATTTTGAATTATATCAACTTCTTTTGCAGTATTCAGTTTACTGATAGATCTATTTTGTCTGGTGGCATGCAGATAGCAATACTAGCTCGGATGTACCCCTGCAAAGAATGTGCGGATCACTTCAAAAGAATTTTAAGGTATCCTTCACTCTTCCTTTTGGAGAGGGACCATTTTGGGTTAAATTCTTTGTATATGCTTCAAATTTGCTTGCTTATGTATTTCTATATAAAACTTTTTATCTGCTGTATGTTATATGGGTTCAATTATCCCTTTTTTTTTGGGGGGTAATTTTTCTACTTTTCTGGTGCTGGTACTTATGATATCAGAGAAGCATTTGCTTATTTTCTGATATCTCAGTTCTTTTGTTTTCAGTTGGCATATTGTTTTTAGTGTTGCTAGTTGCCATCTATAAGCTTGTATAAGATGGCAGAAGAAATATCCAAGGTCCTGTGCGGATATTTTTTGGGACCTACAAAATATACTTCCTCGTTCCCACTGAAACTTGAGGACCTAAACAAGCATCCAATTTTTAGAAGTTTGTACTTGCAAAGAAAATTTTTAGAACATTTTAAAACACGAATAGTAGACCTGTTTACATTGTTTTTCCATAAGATGATTTTAAGGTGATTTGTAGAATGTTATTTCTCTCGAATTTGCTCATCTTTTTGTGTTTTCTAGTTGGCTCATTATGTGTCATATGCTTTTCCAGTACGAGTTGATTATTTTGGTATCTTTGCTATATTCATGTCAGTGAAAACCCTGTGCAAGCTGGATCTCACACCGAGTTCTCCCTTTGGCTTTGTCAAGTGCATAATGTTGTTAACAGGAGGTATTTTTCATTCCTCAAACCGTCCCCATTTGTCAATCAAGTTAACTGGACTCTTGAGTTTCTCTGCTTAAGTTTTTGGTTCCTCCAAGATAAATAATTATTATAGACTATGGACTTGTTTTCCTCTTTTCTTTTCCTGAATTTTCATTGTGGTTTTCTTTTTTTTTTTTCCCCTAATTATTCCTGCCTTTTGAAAAAGTAGCAGCGGCATCACCGCATAAGGTGTAGAAAGATGGCGCTGGTAGCCAGAGCTGAAAGGTTTAGGGAGGACAATGCCACTGAAGGCAGTTATATAACCTCTGTCAATAGATTTGTAAGGTACATGAAAATAAAACGTTACCGGACCAGAATTAAGGAAAACGGCAGGAACTTCAGCAAATGATAACAACTTATGAAATGATGATAGCATGAAAAACGAAATCAACCTAGAAAGGGCTTGAGCAATATAGGATATAAGAACCAACAAATGCCTTAAAACATGTAAAATTTAAAATGACAACAATCAGAAATAAGTTGAGGACACCTTAAAACGACCAGTTAGTTAAAACGATAGCATCATTTAGGAACGACAATAATGTAAAAATCATACATATTGTAGAAAATTTGATGACAACAACATTTTCACCCAAAAAATAAGCTGATAAACATAAATAAATATAAACGATAATAGAAGAGGAAGAGGCTGCACAGGCAGAGTGAGTAATTACACCGACTCTCTGTAGCCTTGTAGATGGGTTCTGAAGTAAGTGATCATTTGAATCGTGGATAAGAAAGAATCCAATAGTTAGAGTTGATATATGGCTGAGCAAATAGTAGTGTCTCTCTCTGTATATATAATATATATGGGCACCAATCCAGTAGGTATTTTTTTTTTTACCTATGCATAGGTATCAATTGAGTCAATGAAAAATTTTTTTGCACATTTTTTTATATTAAAAAGTAGGAGAGAGAAAAAGCATTAATGATGCACCTTTTTTCATGCATCTCATTTTAGCTGTTAGATCATTGTTAGATGATAATCCAACGGCTAGAAAAAAAAAACCTATACATAGGTAAAAATAAAAAATACCTACCGGATTGGCAACCTATATATATATATATCATGTACCCAAGAGCATGAAATTGCTAAAGTGAGGTCGTTAGTCGCACCAAGTTACATGGTGTGCAACAGTTTTTTGCACTACTGCCCATATTAAAACCCCGTCTTTGATTAGTCCTTTGCTGAGATTTCAAGATGTTGCTTTGTTTACAACCATCTTGACAAGCTAATTTAATCTTCTTTATTTTTTTAATTTCTGTTTTCTGGGAATAAATACTTTAATCTTCTGTTGCTAATATGGGAGTGTGACTGCTGCAGCCTTGGCAAATCAATTTTCCCCTGTGAGCGGATTGAGGCAAGGTGGGGCAAGTCAGAATGCGTGGAGCGTGAATGTGATGTACTGAGAAGTACAATAGATTTTCCGGACAGCGCACTTTAAAATATCCTGGTATGACAGAAACTGCATGACCAAGTTGTTTGGTTGGACTGTCTAATACTATTATTTGTAGATTAAAATGTCTTTTATATGGGTTGATAAATGATGAATCTCATAGTGAAATGGTATCACCCAACTGTGAATCCTCTGTGTAATCTTAAGTACAGGCTAAATCTCACGTTGAAGTGGCATTACTTACCTAACTGTGATTCCTCTGTGTAATCTTTAGTTCAGGCTGCGTGTATTTTAAGAACATATTATAAGTTCCCCAGGAGGAAATCGAACATGGACAGAAACATGTACATAAAAGTATCTTCACTTGCTATAGTAGAGAGCAATATTATTGAAATCTACTTGAGAAAAGGGACACAAGACGATTCTATTTGTTCGGTATAACACCAAAAGTACAGGACACTTTGCCCCCACAAAAGCTAGGTAAAGTAAACCGCCACAAAAAACTTAGGCAAACCCTCGTATTATTCTCCATTGTCGGCTTCAGATCGATCGAAAGGGAGGGGCCTCGCCAAATTTCAGTATGTAGGCGGTTTCATAGACTGGCCGCAGTTGCTGGATCACTTGAGCATCCAAGTAAGCGTCACATGCGAAGCACCAAACTGATAAATCGCTGTTTTTTTTTTTTTTGGTTTGCGAAAACCGCACAAGAGCAAAGAAGAAAAGGATTAATTTGGAAAAAAAGAAGCCAATGAAGTTGAAAACCCATGATTTGAAAATAGAAAGTCATCATGGATTGTTGTAACCTGTAGCTGAGTGCGAGAGAATGATTTGCGTGGTGATAATGGTTGAGCATGTGCTTGTTCACGAAGCGGCTGCACAAGACCTCCTTGCAGCACAAACACAGCCAGTTCTCTTCTGGGTGCTGGCACCTTTATTTATTTATTTATTTATTTGAATTTTTGCATAAAAATCTAAAATCAATGAAAAATGGGGGAATACATATGAATAGAGATCTGTGAAACAAAGTGCTTACGTGTGGCAAGGAGTATCCGGGGTGGGAATATGAGCGAGATCGGACGATAGAGAAGGCAAGTGATCACATGAGGTCCGAGCCTCCACCCAGCCTGATTCAGCTCCGTACAACAGATCTTCTTGTTGTCGTTGTTGCTGGTTAACATGGTTAATGAAAATCCTTGTTAGGAATTTGGGAAGATTAAATAAGAAACAACGTTGTGAAGATTTGGTGATTAATGTTACCGGAGGAGCAGAGGATGAGGCTGCCTGGTTCGCCATGGTCACAGCTACTCGGAAGCCAAGCGATGGTGCAGTGAAACAAGGGCTTTGAAGCTTTATGCTCAGGCGACAGGCTCGGTTTGTTTCCAAGTGAGCTTTTGGAGTCGATGTCGTTTCAAGCGTCCCTTGTAGCCTCTTTTAGGGCCTTTTCGGTGGCAAGTAGAGGGTTAATTCGAGTGCGATAAAGGACAATAATTAAGGGGCCGTTTGCTTCGTCCATTCTATTCTAATGGAAAATTCATTTGAATGAGTGTTTGTTTCAACAATTATAAATTTTCCATTCAAATGATTTTTTAGAATGAGTGCTTGTTTCAACAATTTAGTTTTTCCATTCAAATGGTTCATCAGTCACATCAACTATTTGAATGGATTTTTGTGTCTTGGATGAGAATGGAGGGGGAGAAGTGTTTTTGAATGGTCCATTCCAATACTCTCATTCTAATTATAACCCATTTCACTATTTTTTCCATTCAAATGTATTCCATTTCAATTATAACACATTCCACAATTTTCATTCAAATACACACATTCAAATAGCGAACCAAATGGGACCAGTTTTCTAAAAAATGACAAAATGACAATGGCCCCGTTTGTTTCGCCTATTTGAATGTGTGTATTTGAATGAAAATTGTGGAATGGGTTATAATTAGAATGGAAAATATTTGAATGGAAAAAATAGTGGAATGGGTTATAATTAGAATGGGAGTATTGGAATGGACCATTCAAAAACACCTCTTCCCCTCCATTCTCATCCAAGACACAAAAATTCATTCAAATAGTTGATGTGACTGATGAACCATTTGAATGGAAAAACTAAATTGTTGAAACAAACACTCATTCTAAAAGACCATTTGAATGAAAAATTTAGAGTTGTTGAAACAAACACCCATTCAAATGGATTTTCCATTCCAATGGAATGGAATAGGCGAACCAAACGGCCCCAATATCTTAAAAAAAAAAAAAACAAAAAAAGAACAAAAACAAAACAAACCATTGTTTTTAAATGGCTGGTAACGACACCGTGCAACGACAAGGTTTAAGAAAAAAAATGGTTTAGAAAACGACAGCTGTAGAAAGATGACATCCTAAATTGTGATTATTCAATTAATGAAATGCTTTTTCTTAGGAAAAAAAAATAAAAGGAATAAATAAACACCATAGAAGATTATTACAAAGGAAAATTTTAAAGAAATAAATGTTTTTAAATTCGATTTCTTACGCAAAAAAATGTTTTTAAATCCGATTCTTTCCGATCATTGTAATTATATGATTCTCAAATTCTATTTTTTCGGGGAAAAATATATGAGAATAATTCTTATCATTTATCATCTAAACCCGGAGTTTTTTTTTTTTTTTTAAATAATAATTTTTATTTAAAAAAAGTGTCTATTAATTTGAAATTATTAATTAATAATTAATAATAAAAAGATCGGGCAATAGTCGGGTTTGACCCGTCCAGCTAGGTCTTCCAGTGTAGTTTATGAAACTAGGGTTTGGAGCCTCCCACATATATAAAGGAGATTTTCGCTACAACAATAAACCCTCTGCTATTCTCTCTGCGACTGCTCGAGCTTTCGATTCTTCCCCACAGAGCTTGGTCTTCGCCTTTTCCAAACCTCACCAAATTATGGGACACTCCAACGTTTGGAACTCTCACCCCAAGAACTATGGCCCCGGTTCACGCACCTGGTAACCCATCTCATTTCCTCATATATAAGTTTTGTTCTAATCTTTGTTATTTTCCTTCAGATTCATCGTGTTTGTGATATTTCTCTAAATTTCTCCAAGTTTTAAGTTCTGGGTATTTGATTGATTTACATGTATTTCATTGATTGATTCTTTAGAGTTCTATATGGGTTTGGGTTCCTTATAGATATTACACTGATATGAAATGTCCTGATCCTGACAAAGATTGAGCAAGTTATGTGATGTTGAACCTTTTTGTTATGTTGGGTTCTCTATAGAGTTTTGTTTTTTATTTCATTTTATTTTTGTTTTAAGGGATTACCTATTTAAAACTGATAGGAAGTGATCTTATATTGACAAAGATTGAGCAAGTTAGGTGATTTTGAACCTTTTGGTTATGTGGGTCTTTACTATTTTGACAGCCGCGTGTGTGGAAACCCCCATGGTTTGATCCGGAAGTACGGCCTCATGTGTTGCAGACAGTGCTTCCGTAGCAATGCCAAGGAGATTGGCTTCATTAAGGTATGGTTTTCATGCCAATTTGGTTTCACTCTTTGAACTAATTACCTGTGTTGGATGCTTATGGGTTGAAATTTTTTTTACCTGTGCAGTACCGTTAAGAGGCTTTGGCTAATGTTTTTCCGGGAGCGGATGTTTTGGCCTAAAGGATAATGGATAATCTGATTAGCTGTTTCTTTTTTTAGATACTCTCTCAAGAAGATGTTTTTGTTTTCATGTTTTAGCTTGTTCTACTGTTGAGCTTGAATTGGATTTGGAATTTTTGTAGTGTGGAATTCTTGGATTAGAGTAAATCTATTATCCTCACATTATTTCCGCTCTTTTCTTTGTTCTTTAATTATCATTTTTTGTACTTTTTCTTTTGTTGATCTTACGTATATAAGATCCTGGTTTAACTGGGTCATATTGATATCACCTTTCCACTAGATCAAGCTTGATGGCTAACAAAAAGATTTTGAAACTGTGAATTAGCTTTTGGCAGAGTGGAATATGTAATCTCAGGTCTCCATGAATGGTGTCGTTGATGGTGTTAGCATTTGGTCATAGTCTCTAGTTATCTCAGGTCTCCATGAATGGTGTTGTTGATGGTGTTAGCATTTGGTCATAGTCTCTAGAACGATTTATGATTAGAATGAACTCACTTTTATTATCTAGACGATTTGAGGTTTAACATGGTTATACATTTTGATCTTTAGTTCCTTTCTCCTGGTACTGAGCTTAAAGGTGAAAGTTGTTGATGAAGTTAGGATCTTTTGTGCCCTGTTAGTTTGACAATCACTACCCTTTTTCTACTAGAATGTTTGCATGATAGGTTGTGGCCAATGCTCTTTGGCTTATGCAAATACAACTGTCTTTCTAATGATTTGTTAATTATCAGCTTAACATAACATCTGATCACTTAATGGTAACCATGACCTATAATAAATGAAGATGAATCATCTGAGGTTCAAGTAAAGTTGCTTTGACTTTTTAATATATTCATTATGCAAGGCGACCTAAGTAATTCCTCATCCGTTCTTTTGGCAATTCATTATAAATAGTTGAATGATCATTTGAATGACTAACATAATTTACAGCTTGTCTGAATTACGTTTTAACAATTGGACTCCCAGTCTTAAAGCTATGCGAATGTGCTCGCATTGTCAAGTTGAGTAAATGAAACCTAAAGCAGATGTAACCTGAACTAGTTTGGCTATGATTTATAGCTTAGACTTGAGTCTACCTGACACCCTCTGTATTATAAGAGCAATTTGGCCCAAGATGTGTGTTGCAAAATCAAGTTAAACAGAAATTGAACCAAATCATTTCAAAAAAAAAAATAATAAATAAAGAAGAAATTAAACCAAATCAGGCTTGACGAACAACAAAGGCAGCTAACTAAAGTGGTGAGAGTGGAAGTTCGTAATCAAGACTGAATTGAATGTGTATCAACCATCAAGTATCCTCCAATTGTCTGCAATATCAGGTCAAAGGTATCAGAGTCAGTCAGAGACTCAGAGGCTGTTTATTATTCTCTGAATTCGATCATTGCTGGATTTGGCTGTTTGTAATCTAAGCTGCAAGTGACCCCAACCAGGTCCAGGGCCTAAGAAGTGGTTCACTGTTTTAGACCACCAAAAGAGTACGTATTCTCTTCTTTTCTGAGGATAGACCCCTGATAAGCACGTAGGGCACCATTTAAGGCTTTCCTAGACTTTTCTGCGAGGAATTTGCTCATTCATTCATTTTCTTTGGGACCCGACCTGTTGGGGAGTTGGTGCTCCTAAATGGCTTTAAATTCCCTTTCATATGGCCCATGATCTAGGCTGGAATGACCAACAAATTCCTTTTGAGTCGACCTTGTTTGAGTGAGCTTGATTAACTTGGTNTTACGTGAAATGTAATTATGCAAGTGGTGTGTTTTGGATCGTACGAATATGATTAATGAAGATCTAGCAGTTTGGAAAAATTTTCTCACCCTAAATTCTAACAATATTTTAGCCATTGCTAATTTTATGAAGAACCACGGAATGACATTTCCCCCACTCTCAACCAATTTGTTTTGATTGGATTACAACAAAAATTTCTGTTTGCCTATCTCTTCTTTGATCTTGGGCGGAATACGATCCGGAATAAGAAATTCGTGGTCTAATTGGACAGCATTTTGCTTCGAACATGGTAGTTGCTATTAGATGATTTCACTCTTTTATCTACTCATGGAGGAAAGTAATTCTTCCCCTCATCTTCTAAATAATAAGGGAGTTAAAAGAAAGTTGAGAAGGTAACACCAGAAAATTCATTCTATGCACATGCCCTATATTTAAGAGGACCACTGTCCTTAAATAATTATGAGAGTTGTTTAGATTTCCCATCAATCTAAACGGACAAGTTAGACTAGAGGCATTACATGTCATATCCTCATCTAAGCTCCATCGGCCAAAATTGGTTCATAGGACTATTGGAGTGCTAAAAAGTCTTTGCTTGTATCACTATATTTGTATGCTTGTAGGTTTATATGGTTAATTCTATACTCTAACTTCAGCATTTTTAACTTATCTCCAGCATCTACCATGCTAAAATCAGTAAATAACAGATTAAAAAGTGACCGTCCTTTAAACCAACATTACTTATGTTGCGCTCTATCAGTTAATTGGCTACTTATTAGATCTTGTATTTCTTTAGTTCCACAGGTAGGTTTTTCTTTGTCAAACGAAAGAAAAAAGAAAAAGAAAAGAGGTATTATATCGTTTTCGATATAACATTTCCAAAAAAAACCAATATTTCTGCTTCTCTAAATCTAATTATTAGAATACTGATCAGCAAAGAAGTTGCTAACAATTCTAAAAAAATAAGACTGCTGAGGGAATTACTGTTTATCTTATTTATACCAAACAATACGTCTGTGACAGCTGAGTATGGTGCAGGCTAACAAAACCTTAAACCACCAATTCATATCATATGGTTTGATTAAGCTTAAATCTTAATTCATAGGAGAAAATCACCAACAAAAAAATTAAATGACACAAACCTGAGAGGAAAAAAAAATTACCCTTTTACGATAATTTGTGTCACCAACCTACTTGACTAACATCTCTTCTCCTGATCAGAGTTTTTCTTTTCTGAAAACCCATTTTTCAGATTCCTTTTCTTATTTCAATCAATTATCTATATCATCTCATTTTAATTCTCTATGAAAGTCTATTCAAAACAAGAAAAATTACAATGATTAATAACCTCTAAAAGTCTAATCGGTAACCCATTTAGGCACTGGAATTTCGGAGTCTTTTTTTTTTTTTTTTTCACTATCATTATGGTGTGTAATGAGAATCATATGCATTATACAGGATTTGGGGTCCCCTCTGTTTTTTTTTTCTTTTTCCTTTTTTCTTCTGGTTACAAATTGAAGAATGAAGGCAGTGTTACCAATGGATTTTTACACTTGTGGATTTTTTGCCTAGTACTCTATTATATAATAAAGGTTATAAGAGTCAAAAAAATGTTAGCACATATAGTAGTGGCGGAATCATGCATAAAAATGGTTGTATTACATCAAACAAATCTTCTGAATATTGCTCGTAGTTGCATTATTCCAGGTATTCTATTTTTGTTGTTGATATTCTTGCACTTTTCTTTTATTTTATTTTTGCTAAGGATATATTCATATATATATATATATATATATATATATATAGTGTCCTTGCTTGGATTTTATTTCCAGTTGAATTTCAACAGTTGTTTTTAGAAAAATCATGAAGAGATCGATTCATGTATCAAGCTGGAAGTCTATAGTTACCCCTCCGAAGCTTCTATCAGTCCATGGACTATCGGGATAGCCTAACTTATGTATATTATATTTATCGACACATAAATAGGTACGTGTGTGTATAAGAGAGAGTGAGAGAAAATTTCAATGTATAACTTAGAATAGAGGAAATCTAAAGAAGAAAATGCCAAAACATGTAACTTTCATCACGATTTTGGAGCTCGAAAGGGAGTTTTGCAAGACACAACAATTTTGGTTTCAAGATATTTACATATTTATCTGACTATTCCTTTGAATCTTGGACTCTAAGAAATTAAATAAAGTAATGTAAATCCAACCAAATTATGCCCACATTTTTGTTTCGGTAAATAAATAAATAGTCACATTTGTTTTTTTGTGTGGGGTTGAAGTGGAAAGGAGAAGCAACGTTGGAAAGCTATGCAATAAACTCATGCTTCCTAAAAGTTTTTATTATATATCAACTTTATTTCAAAGCAAACTAACTTCATGCCCCAATTAAATAAACATCACACTAAGTGGGTATGTTACTTTTAAACCAATAAATAATATGGAGTATACCTCAAGTCACATGGCCCCTAGCTCAAACATTCCAAAGCTATCATCATTTTGATTAGCTATAGCCAGTAGCCACATCTGGCTAAACCAAATGATTATTCTAAGTACTTTGCAATAGTGCAATTACTATTTATGAAAATGGGAAAAAAATAATAATCATAACACACTTAAATGGTGATTTTCTAATGTAAGGTGACTCATCAGGGATGGGAGTTCTTAACAGATTTCATAATTGTCGGTTAGTAATTTAATCATGTTCATGTGATGAGCAAGATTTGGTCCCCGGGATCTCACTTAATTCATGGTTGTTCTGTCACTGTTTTGTCCTGAAACAGTACCCTCTATATCTTTAGAATCATCACCCTTCAAGTGGGATTAGTATCCCAGCTACTGCTATTTAAGCTTACTAGATTTGGAGATTTAGAAACCAGTATATCGGATCATCTTGGATTAGCAAGAACAAATTTTAATCCACTCTTGCATAAACGCTAGACCGCATCATATGACCCGAAAAAAATAAAAAATAAAATTAATTCTATATTTTTACAGTAAGTAGACTAGTACTTGTTAATTAGTTTAATAATCGATGATTTACCTCGTAATAACAATATTTAACTCCAAAAACAATAGATTTATCACGTGAGGTAGATCTTTAAACGTGACCATTGAAACATATAATTTGTATTTTGGGGTAGTCATGCATCTGTTACATAGAAGAGGAATATTGTGATAATTTAATTTGCATACTCTAATTTTGTAATATCACATGGTTTCTTGTGTAGTACTGGATTGTCATAATAAAAGACTCTAACATGAACTGTTTTTGGGATCTTGTATTGTGTACTTCTCCAAGTTGATCTGACATAAAAATGTGTACTGTTTCAGTTTCATTTTTCTACTTTCATTTCATAGATCTCCTAATTGGATCACTAGTTTAATAAAAATTTCATCCTACTCTTAGTTTAGTCCCATTTTCCAGCTAAAAGAAAAAAACCTTTACTCTGATATATAGCTTGTGGTAATTTCTTTTGGGTCTAAATCAAGTTCTATGGATGTGCAAGGCCATCAAATATGTCCCACATATTATTTATTTATAAATTCATTTTAATATGCTTTTCTTTTTAAAGCAAACAAAACAGAAATACTCACCACCCTCTCTTCTTTTCGAGTTAGAAAAATTGGCTTATTCTCTGCCTCATTTGCCTTTCTGTGCTCTATGGTACACTGCACACTCGTGAGTTTCCATTCATCTGATTGATTTATGCTACAAAGTCTTTTTTTGTGGCAGTACGGGTAAGATTCAATAATAAAGGACCTTTTTGAGATTTTCACTTGTAGTTGTAGGTGTCCAACGTTTATTAAGAATATTGGTTAATACATTATCATAATGAAATGTGCTTGTAAATTATTTTTAATCTCAATGAGGTCATTCAAACCCATGACACTCCACATTGAGATTGGTCTAATTATGATGAATATATATATAACTACGTACTTATCAGTGTATTTATGTTGACCGTTGATTATATACATCTTGTACGATTGTTGATACACAATACAATATGCTTGATAAAAAGTCATATAAATAGTAGTTTGGTTCTACGAAGCTAGATTAACTATCGAGGGACATTTATTTTAAGAATGTTAGCAACATTTTCTTTTATATTCTTATTCGCACTTTTACAATCTCATTTTTTGACACGTGGTGATTTGTTGCATTAGTAAAATATTAAACTAGATAATGAAATTTATGTGTAGAAACTGAAGAGTGTAAAAAAAAAAAAATGAGAAAGATTTTTTTTGTTCTAGCTTTTAAGAAAACAAGACAAAAGTACCTCACCCTCTCTTCTCTTCAATTAATGAACATTGTTTTACCAGAGAATAAAGTAATGAAAATTGACTTCCTCTATACCCTAGAAGCTATTTTACTCGGAAAAAATTATCTTTGGGAAACGTAAATAAGTATATTAAAAAACATATAAAATGCATGTTATTGTTAAAAACTTAAGCAAATATTATACACATCTTCAAGATTAAGATACTCCATCCAATTACCAGTACTTCTACATTACCTCAATTAATTGACTTTCACCGTGTTGACTTGGGTAGTCATTAACAAATCAAATACGTTAGATTCAGTCTCTATCTTTTTCTTTTCCTTTTTTCACTTGAAATGAAACAAAAGTTGTTGAAGAGGTGCAAGAGAAATTTGATAAGAAGTTTGATGGAACAAAATAACCGCCTAACAAATATTTTTAAGGGAAGTTGACCTTGCAATTAAGTTGTTTGTGGAATAAATTAGGACATTCGAGCAATTGAGATAATTATAACTTGCTTACCCTTGAGGTTGTTATAACTTAAAATACATTTGGACCACTTCAATGGAAATTAAAATATACCCATTTGTAATTTTGGACCCTGTAAATTGTACTTGATATTTAGAGTCTAGACACTTGGAAAATTAAGGGTGTCAAGGGACAAGAAGGGTTGGACCACAAGTAAAAATGTGTTGAAAGCAAAGGGGCAACTATAGATTGAGAAGGACTGAAAATGATATGGCATCTCAAATTCAGAACCCGATTAGAAAAATGGGTTTTAGCTTAGCTTGCAAAAATCACAACAATCTAATCTAATGTTGTCATTTTTTGGGGGGGTTTTCCTTTTTTTAAAAAAAAAAAAAATAAAAGTTTAGTTTAAGCTTATTTTCATTAAACGACTTATTCAACCACAGCACTGTTTAGGAGGTCCTTTCATGTAGGTTAGCAAATTCATTCGTATACTTCGTCATGAGGTATGACTTTCTATATACTCCCAACAAAAACACATTTTTTGTTGTTAATGTTAAATATAATTAGGAGTCACATAGTTTTGCACTATATTAAGTTTACGAGCTTTGCTTCAACCTTTTACTGTATTATGCTTGACAATGTATGATAAAGGACCAAAGGTGAAAGATATATACTAGTCCTGTGATAAATAAGAATTTTTTTTTTCTTTTCACAAAAAGAGAAATATCGGATAATCTAAAGAGTTAATAAGGAAAAAAGAAAGATAAGAAAATTAAAAATTATGTAATTTGTGTTTGGAATTTATAACTCAATGCCTGTCATCACCGTTCTCATTATTTTGTTATTAATTCACAATTATAACAACTAATATAGCTCCACGTGGTATCTTTACCACACTTGAGTATTTCTTTTATGATACAAAACTGAACAAATATTTTTGTGTTTGATGGTTGAGGTGATGTGTATGACATTATAGCACCTTACCCACCCAGTGATTTGCATTCTATATTCCTATTATGGACTCGTGATAGTGCCACTAAACAATTACCGACACGGAGTCATATATTGCCACTCAGAAAAGAAAAAAGAAAGAACAAAATTAATTGTCATTTTATTTAATCAAAATATGAAATCCATTCATTGATCACATAATCGAATTGCAAAAACTAGTCGATATGGTAAACGAGTAACAAAATATCCATAAGCGTAAACAAACAATCGATAAAATCATTGAATTCTAATAAAAATCAAGGAGAAAATACATAAATCAATATGGGGATACTACTAGAGTTATATGAGATATTCATTTTTGCTCTTTTAAATTACCCTCGGTCATTTCGATTGATAATATGACGGATCTTTTATAGAAATCATTTTTTGACATGATATGATCTTATAGATATGAAATTTGGATCTTTTAAATTTAAAAGAAAAATATTCAAAATTAGATAAAACTAATAAAAATAAATAAAATCCACACAAATATGGAATCAAATGAGATAAAACACTCATAGATATAAATCTAAAATGACAGACACTTTTACACATAAAGAAGGATTATTAATACTAAAACCTAAAATGAAAAATCCTACCAGAGAGAGATCCTATCCTGTGTAGTAGAAATCTAGAGAAGTAGATGTGGTAAAAATTATAAAGGATAAACGAGAATTTTCGAAGAGGGGCAAAGATTTTTTTATTTTTTCACAAAGCGTGTCAGTATAAGTTTTACGTGACATTTATTATAAATTGTGAGCACATATATGAAAGGATATGAGAGCATATCACAGTAGAAAGGCCTAGCATAATCGAAAGAAAACACTCGACAAGCGCAAATGAGTCTATATTTGCTTAAAGAAAAGAGCAAATTAATAGTGTGTCCATGTTCAGATAGCTCGATTAACTCACACGTAAGAGACCCATAAAAATGCATTCTAACGTAAACAAATATTAAGTTGTCCAAATTAGGACACACATGTTCATTACAAATGAATATTATGCCATTTGCTTGTTACTTCACAACATCATTTGTAGTTTTAGTAGTACTGTGATGTATTTGATCCAATTACCAGCAATTTTAACTCGTGATTTGTTGTCCAATTCTTGTTTCTTGTATTGTTAGACAAAAAATAGTTAATTCTTTAGCAATATCAAGAATTTAAATGAAAGAGTTTGGATAATACTATAAAATTACCTTATATTTCATAATTATTTTTACGAAACTGTGTATTTTTAGAAATATAAAAAAATCTCTTTAAATTTGATTTTTTATTACAAAAAATCTTGTAATTTGCTTATTTTTCAAATTCGACCTCCTTGTATCATCAAAATTAGAGAAATTAATAAAAAATGATAAAATTACCATTAATAAACTGTAAGTTTAAATTTAAAATAAATTTAATAATTGACTAGATTCCAAACAGCCTTTAGATTTTTCAAATGACCTCATAAGTGATATAACAGTTTCTAAATAATTATCTATATATCGAAACACAAAATAAAAATATAGTATAAAGCTAAGTCTACTATCCATTAAGGATAATTTTATTATTTCTTATTAATTTTCCCAATTTAGTTTACAATGAGAAGATCGTATTTAAAAAATAATCAAATTACAAGAGGTTTTGTAATAAAAAATCAAATTCAATAGAATTTTCTCATATTTCTTAAAATACAGGGATTTCGTAAAAAAAATATTATGAAATACAATGTCATTTTACAAAGTTTTCACAGTTTTTATGCTGTTCGAGAAAATATCTACCATTATTTTTCATTTAAAATAATTAAAGATGAAAGTGTCATCGAGCTTAATTTAATCTTTTCATTTTTGTTTTATTAAAGTGCTATTGTTCTCTACATGCGTCTATTAGTGGCCAGATTTGGTGGAACATATATAGCATGACATTAGATTTCTGTAAGAGAGGATATAACACAACGCATGTGATACATTTATATGACGTTTCGTTGGTCTTTGCCATGTAAATGCACATGCAAATAAACCCATAAGCATAAAGTTTGTGACCCATAAGAATAAAGTTTGTTGTATGTATCACTTGTATGCCATCTACTTACTATCCGCATGTAATTTTTCACGTGATAGTCAAATTTAATTTCCTATTTTTGTTAGGTTAATATATGTAGAGTTTGGATAAGTTCAACTTTCTTTTATTTTTTTTTTTTTAAAATTAATCTTAAATTTGGGTAACTTGCCATTAATGAATTTGAAGAAATTTGAGTAACTATTAATTTGTAAAATGGAGAGTCTTTGTTGACTAGGAACAATAATTTTGTAAATTGTGGCTGGGATAAAATGGGAATGAAAATTTTATCGCCAACTCATTTAACTATATGTACTTGGCTTTTAAGATAAATGGGCAAGAAATAATTATAAAACTAAAAACTTGATCCAGGTTCCAGGATAAGAGTACCCCCACCGTGCAATCAGCCTAATTATTAGTAAATATGAAATTATACAGTATATATACTGTCATATAATATCTACTCATGTATATAATATATCCTTTTTGTCTAAATAGATCTTTTATAATAATACATGCGCTATTATATTTAATTATATAGATAGTATATGGCACCAATTTTGGCAATGTTATTTGATTTATTTAATTTTTTTAGAAGAAATATTCTTAGACCGAGACTCCTTCAAAATATTGTGTTTAAACTTATTATAAAATATATGCATCTTTTAAAACAAAATAGAAGAAGTTGATTCATTCATAGTTAGCAAGCAATTTAAACTTTGGGTCCAAATATATTCTCTGTAGTTTTTAATTTTTAAAAATTCAACTATGTTTTTTGAAAATTATATTTTCATCATGAAACCTCTAATTTTGGAAAAAAAGAAAGTTGTAGTGATCAAAAGACGGTTTTCCTTAAGTGTATTGAAAAATAATCATTTTTAAGTATCTTTTTAAATTAGTAGAAATTTATTATGAATTTTTAATGTCTGATATCTGATAACATATTTATATTAATTTGCAAAGTGCTTCAAAATAGATCCTGTTTTAAAATACTGAATGAGAAATGAATTTTAATAAATTAAATCATTTTTAATATAAAATTATAGGGAATTATCAATTTTGACCATTTTTTATAGCATATGATAAAAAATGGACAAAATATAGTAATTTAAAAAACTAGGATTTCATTTAATGAAAATTTTATAATTCCAAATTCACCCTCTTCTCTTCAAAACTTGATACTGATCGAGCATATAGGCGAGCTCGGTCGAATATCCCAGTCGAGTACAGTCAAACTCCTCGACTGAGCACGGTTGAACACCTCGATCGAGTATAGTTAACTCTAGTCAAATAAGATCAAGCATACAATCGATCACGGTCGAGTACAATCGGGTGTCGACATAGTGTTTAAGTAATTTTAGATGTGTGACACATCAATGAGGAGTAGTTTTGATAATATTTTTAAATAAGTTTTTTTTTTTATTTTTATCATGAAGGTATTAGTGGACCACTAGGTGTGAATACTATCGAAAAGCAAATATTACAAAGATGAAATTAAAAATTTACCTTAAATTTCAAGGAGTGAAATGTATTTCTAAGAATGCATGGTTCAATTTTTAAAAATGAAAAACTAAATGGTAAATATTTGTAAGTACCGCTTTAAACCTTTATTTTTTACATTTATTGTTTTAGGGTTTACGGCACAAATGGTCCCTGAAGTATCCAACTTGTGGCAATTTGATCATCGAAATTTTAATTATGGCAATTTAAGTCCTTAAAATTTTCAATTTGTAGCAACTTGGTTCTTGGATTATCTATATTGCAATTTGTTGTTAAATTTCTGACAAAAAGTATACGTGAAGAGCACGTTGTAGCATATGAACAAGTACTTATAGGAAATAAACTAAACATAAGGATTTAGAGAGGATGAAAGATGCATTATTTGCATTTTTTAGGGTTCATAAAGTTACAAATTTAGAGAAAATTTTTTAGTAATTATTATTTTTATGCTTGAAGTTTCTAAATTACTTTTTATATACACTTTCATATATCACCACGTGTGTTTTTGATAAAAAAATTTAACAACAGATTGTAATTTAGACAATTTAGGAATCAAATTATTGTAAATCAAAAACTTCAGGGACTTAATTGTTACAATTGAAACTTTGAGGACCAAATTATTCATATTGGGTACTTTAGGACCATTTGTGCCATTAATCCATTGTTTTAAAGTCTTGTAAGATGACATACATTACGGTCATAGTAGTTATATTTTCTTGAGATAAAAAGTTATATAGTAGTTGATACTTATATAAAGAAATCTATATCCCCAACTAAATTATTACAGTTTCGAAAAGAAAAACATTATAATTACTTACTACCAGAAGAGAGTATTATATGATTACTTTTAGACCTATCATTGGAAAAATCACTCAGACAATACCACAAGACGAGGAGTAGAAAGAATACATTATTTTTTATTATAAAAGTACAAGTAATTAAAACTAGAGACAACAAAGAGAGAAGATAAATAACTGTTCCTTAATCCTTATCAAAGAATAAAAGAAAAAGAGAGGAGTTGGAACCTTGGAAGGAAAAAAAAAAGGGCATTGCCAAAAGAAAATATAACTAGAATTAATTATATATTGCTCCGATGAAGAAATCATTATTTTTTTGCACATAGTGGAGAAATTAATTAAAAAAAAATTTAGAACTGAAAAACTTAATTCTTATTAACATAACGTCCCTCCAAAGATTCAACCCCCCCCCCAAAAAAAAAAAAAAAAAAAAGAAGAAAAAACACAAAACCCAAAAGCCCCAACCCCAACTCTCTGAGACGACACTCTTATACGGTCTCTCAAATCACAAGCTTCACCTACTCTCTCTCTCTCTCTCTCTCTCTCTGAACCCACTAGTGTAATAGCCAGTCTGCTCCGGAGAATGCCGAATCGGCCAAAAACCCATATCAGGAGTCGGCATTCTGGTTCAATTTATTGAATCTGGTTTCTGGGTTTCTTGGGGTTTATGGAGGAGAGAGTTCGGGGGTCTGTGTCTAGCTGAAAGAGAAAAAACCCTTTTCTTCGTCGTGAGGCAATGTGAGGAGGAGAGGGCATTTTTTTTGCGAACAGAGAGGGCCTATGATGGTGGCTGCCATTTCAGAAGCAGCTTCGACTCCCGACCCACCAAACCCCAAGACCCCTTCTCCTCACCAACAAGACCAACAACCACAAAACCCATCAAGACCACCTCTCTTGCCCTCCGAGAAAAACAATGGCGTCCTTCCCAGAAAGCCCAGAGGCAGACAAGTCTCTTCCAGGTACATGTCTCCTTCCCCTTCTTCTTCATCTACCTCCACTTCCACCACGACCACATCCTCCTCCACTTCTGCTCCTCGGAGATGCCCATCTCCGTTGCTCTCACGCTCCACCAATTCCACGCTCGTTTCGACCCCCTTGCCCTCTTCCGCCGTGGCGCCGAAGCGGTCCCAATCGGCGGACCGGCGGCGTCCCGTGACGCCCCGGCCCACCACTACTCTCCTGGAGTCTAGACAAGGCAATGTTGGTGCGGAAGTCTCGGCGGCGACTAAGCTTTTGGTCACTTCGACGAGGAGTCTATCGGTTTCGTTCCAAGGTGAGGCCTTTTCTCTCCCGATTAGCAAGACTAAGACGGCCGCGACGCCGAGTTTGCGGAAGGCTACGCCGGAGCGGCGGCGGTCGACCCCATTGAGAGGGAAAGGCAGTGATGGAGGAGGAGATCAGGTGGAGAATTCCAAGCCGGGTGATCAGCATCGATGGCCGGCGAGAACCCGGCAAGGGAATTCGAATTCTTGTTCGAATCCTTTATCAAGGAGTGTAGATTTTGGAGGGGATAGTAAGAAGCTCAATGGGTTCGGATCTGGGACTGTGGTTCGGGCGCTGCAGCAATCCATGGTAGATGAGACAAGAAGGGCTTCCTTTGATGGAAGATTGAGCTTGGATTTGGGCAGTGCTGAGCTTTTGAAGGCAGTTCAGCAAATCCCAGATGCTAATTCAGTGAATGAATCTTCTGTGCCTTCCGATCTCACTGCTTCTGATACGGACAGTGTTTCTTCCGGTAGCACCTCGGGAATTCAAGACTGTGGTGGAGTTTCCCGAGCCGCGCCTCGTGGGATTGTGGTGTCAGCGAGGTTTTGGCAGGAGACGAATAGCCGTTTGAGGCGTTTGCAGGATCCGGGTTCGCCATTGTCGACCAGTCCGGTTTCCCGAATGGGAGCTCCGTCGAAGTTCGTTCAGTCGAAAAAGTTTAGTGATAACCCATTATCGTCTCCAAGGACGATGGCCTCCCCTATTAGAGGAGCCACTCGGCCTGCATCGCCAAGTAAACTATGGACGTCGTCATCATCACCATCTAGAGGGATTTCTAGTCCTTCCCGAGTGAGAAATGGAGTTTCTGGTCCCGTGAATAGTAGTTACTCAGGTAGTACGCCTTCAATTCTCAGTTTTTCCGTTGATATTCGGAGAGGGAAGATGGGGGAGGATCGTATTGTTGATGCACACATGTTGAGACTTCTGTATAACCGTTATCTGCAATGGCGGTTTGTAAATGCTAGAGCAGATGCTACCTTCATGGTGCAGAAACTGAATGCAGAGGTACGGTTATTGTGGTATGCATTGTACTTTTGTATTAGTTGTTTGATTTTGCTGTGTTTTCCCTTGTCCTGCTTTCTTATAGCTAGTATGATCTTGGTTTTTGGCATGCTTCGGCTTGGTTTGTTCTCATGTTATCATTTTGAATGGTTATCATTTGTTCAAGGAGGGAATATTTCTTGTCTTGATTCTTCTTTGGTGAAGTTTATTGCACCCTCTTGTTCTGGTATAACTCGGGATATTTTGTTTATTACGTTTAACCTGATTTGGGCCTTGAAAGCTCTGTAGTCAAGTTTAAATTGTAAGTATGCAATGGTACTTAGGACTTGTGCTTTTTTGGGATTCTAATGGCTTTCCAGCATGTTCAGGATGAATCTTAAGTCAGGTTAAAGGTGTTATCCTCGAAACATGTTGAGTGGATGGAATAGAAAAGGGGAATCTCAACCCAATTCCTTAAGGCTTTCAGTTGATTTTGGTAAACTAGTTGCTATGCAGTAGATACAAAATTAACTAGCGATGCAGTAGACGTAAAACTTTATCATAGAGTGGCCCCATCTGTGTAGATAAGACAAGGATGCTGTATCCTATTACTAAAGACTAGACAAATGATCTTGACTTGAACTGTTCTTCTCTGTTTCATCTATCTTCGTTTTTGCTTTGCACCTTTGATTTCTTGTACTTTGAGTAGAGGATTAGGAAATTTTCTAGTCTCATATTAATGGCTAAGGTCGTGTCTTCGTTGCCTTTTAATATACAAAACTTACAATGCACATTACTGTCCTTAGTGCTTGTTTAAATTAAGGGAAACTTGATGCTTCCTTTTAGCGAAATGGTTCAGGGTGTTGGTAAACCCAAATGGAGCAAAGGATAGTTTGGTATTACTATGTTGCTTTAAGAATTTTGATTCTGAATAAGTTAAACGCAGAGGCTAAAAGCTCTAGCTTTTAGCTTCTTGAAAGAGTTATGAAAAGATTCTTTGCCAATCACTTCTTAATCTTTTGTTCCAACAGTCTACTTCTAAAGTAGCTTATTAGCCAGTAGATTATGAAATAATCCGACACAACTTAGGTTTACCAAACTCGAGTTGTAGCTGAAATTATTTCCTAAACAAAATCAGGAGCTGTAAAAGAAATTCCAAGCTAGTCCCGAGTATCTGAACATTGATGAATTATGTAACACATTGCATAGGCATGTAATATAGATGCAGATTAAGTACATATACAATGAATCTCTATTCGTGATGTTAATATATTACTCTTGACTCTTGAGTTCTTTTTTGAGTTTCTTTAGTTCCAAATGAAAATTACTTTTGGTTAAACTTTGGTAGTAGATGGGCTTGCAAATATGTCTTGACTTTGCCAAACATATAAACTTGGATTGAAATGTGGGAAGTTACAAATCAATTGACCTTCATACGTTCATTCTAGTTACCTCAGTGATTGATCTTATTTTCTTTGATCTTTTGTCACACATGGAGCATGACCTGGTGTTTATGTTCATTGCGCTGGTGTATAATATATGCCTCCGCTTTGTATCTTATATGTTTCATTTGCTTGAGATTTGCAAATGCTTATCGTCTGGGATCCAGAAAAGTTTTATTGGTACTGCATTCTATGGCTGCATTTGATGCAATGAAATAAGTTAGGTGCTATGAGCATTGTTGAGTGCAATGATCTAATTATATTTCTCTCTTTGGCACCAGAAAAATTTGTGGAATGCTTGGGTAACAATCTCAGAGCTACGACATTCTGTCACACTAAAAAGGATCAAGCTACTATTGCTGAGGCAAAAATTGAAGCTGACGTCTATCATCAAGGGACAAGTATGATTCTAACATTTATATATCTCTCTGTCTAATCCTTCTTCTTTTATAGTAAGCACTTAGCTCCTGAAATACCCATCCTTTAGAAAATACCACTGTCCAAGTTATTTGAACTGAAGGAAAGAAGCAATAAAGTCAATCACTCTATTGGAGAAATAGTTAGGACATGGTTCTTTTTGTGAGTAGAGACACTGTATCTTACCAATTATCTATGAAGGTGTAAGTGGAAGTTTCTATATTTATGGCATCTTAGAACTAAAACAGCTATTGGTGTGTACAACATGTATTGGAACATGGCAATATAAGAAAACTAGAACAATATATTTACATGCTTGATACATGTTATTATAGTGTGAAAGTTTCTGTTATTGGAAAGGTGCTTAAATTGTTAATTCTTTGTTCAATATGGTATCAGCTTAGTAAGTATTTTTCTTTTTGCATGATGTGTGATATGATTCTTTAATTTNATCTTCTTATAGTAGTTTAACTAGATCTGAAAGTATAATACCAAATGCAACGATTTGAAAGCAATTTGCATTAAACATCACCTCTCACTTTATGGAATGTCCTTGTAATGTAGTTTTTACTTGATGATTAAACACCATATAATAATTATTGATTTGACCTGTGCTTCTTATTGATCAAATTATGCCCTTTTTTAATAAAGTTTGTTTGCTGTGGTGATTGTAGATTACTTATTTGGAAGATTGGGCCCTTCTAGATATAGATCATTCCAGTTCTTTGCTTGGAGCAACCGAAGCTTTGAAGGCCAGCACTCTACGTCTTCCAGTTGTTGGGAAAACAGTAGTATGTCTTCTTTTCATGCTTCTTTTTTCTTAAATAATCAGATATCAAAGGTCAAACCAAAACATCATTCGGATCGAAAAGCTTTGACCTTGTCTTTTGTTCCACTCCATGTCAGGCTGACATTCAAAATCTAAAGGATGCTGTTGGTTCAGCAGTCGATGTGATGCAGGCAATGGCATCCTCAATATGCTCTCTTTCTCTAAAGGTATCTTTCTCCTTTCCTTCTGAAGCTTTTTCTAGTTTATGTTATTATTGTAAAACTCACAGATTTGATACTTTGTGCAAAGTTTACGTTGCTATGATTCATGGAGTTCCCTAAAAATAAGAGTTAACACTACCGACCTTTATTTTTTATGGGATAATATCACTGTAATACCTTGTATTTTGACAGTTTGTTCAGTTTGTACTTTGTATTTTGGTTATTATCAACATTGACCCTTAGATTTAATATTTGTTACAAATTTATACCCCGACACCAATTTAGAGCATTTAATTTACCAAGATGATTTATTAAACTTATTTTCGGATCAATTTTTATATGGTTTATTTTTAATTTTTAAAATGGCATCTTAGTAAATTAATTACTCTAAATTGGTGTCAGGGTATAAATTTGTATTAGATTTCAAATCTAAAGGTAAATCTTGATAATAACCAAAATATAAGGTACAAATTGAACAAAATATCAAAATACTAGGTATAAAAATGATATTATCCCATTTTTTATTAAGTTAAAACATTTTTGACAACTTGATGAAAATAAGATTACTTGGCTGCGAAGCCCATTTTATGGTGAATCCAGATACGTTTATGCGTGTCTGGAAACAAGGGGTGCAAAAATTAAATCCCTTTGGCCCAATTTTAGAAACAACTTTCTGGCTAAAATCCAGAAAATGGGCAGATTTCCCAAAATAAAAAGGGCAGTTTTCTCGATTTTGTCTTGCTTTTTTGCTGCTTTTTTTTTTTTTTTTTGAAACTGAAGAAAAACTGGAGGTTAATAGTCTTTGAACTTAATCTTAATATATTTTCAATTATAAAGATACGGATTACAACATTCAGAAGTTCACATTTATATTTTCTATGTTTCTATATTCGGTTTCGGTATGTGATCTATTTGGCCCTTGATAACTCGTGTTGCTCCGAGTATAGAGCACACTTTATTTAGTAGAAACTACAGTTCTGATTGGTACCTACCTCAGGGAACTGGAGGAATTGTGTTAAAATTACCTCCCATAACTTTTATTTGTTGCACCACATATACACCTGCCACACTTGATGTAACTGTTCATGCCTACCAGTGTGTTGTGGTTCACCTGATTATGCTTTGGCTTCTGCTTGGCTAAAGTGAATCCAACTTGTTTAAATTGGATGATTTTGACCAATTGAAAGAAAAGCCTATGAAAACAATTGTCATTTGCAGGTGGAGGAAATGAACTCGGTGGTGGCTGAACTTGTGAAAATAACGGGGAAAGAAAGGCTTCTGCTTGAACAATGCAAAGATTTTTTGTCCACTTTATCAGCCATGCAGGTAAGTGAGCCCTATATCAACTTCTTCCTTAGCTTGCTTTTCGACCATTGAAACAATAGAAATAATTCCCCATCTCAAAATATTCGAACAGGTCAAGGATTGTAGCTTGAGAACACATATAATACAACTAAATCGTGTACCAACTACGCGCAGCCTGACAACACGTGTGTAGAACTGATCTGATTTTGACTACGACTCACTCTTATGCTAACATTACACCCAATCCTTTTTTCTTACTACTACGAGGTGGAGGCAGCACGGGAAAGGTAATAAGCTTTGATGGATTAAGATGTTGTTGCTGGTTTTAGCATCTCATTTGGCATTCTTTTGCAACCTGTTGTGGTCTTCTATATCAAATCATGTAATCTCATGTATCTTTTTAATCCGAAGAATACGAAAAAGGAAAAAACAAAAGAAATGGCCCTTTTCATTTTTTCTTTCCTCACTAATTAGCTGTATTATACAAGTACTCTTTTCCTCGAGGCAAAAGGAAAATGTATATGTATATATGTAATTGTCCTGATCACTGTTAATTAAGTAGTTTGTGCCAAATTCTTGATTTGTCTCTTGGAATATGCTGTGAGTAGCATTACAGAGTAGAACTTGGTATTATATTCTGTTATTTTCTAGCAATTTTGGCACTAAAATGTGCCGACCTTTTTTTTTGTCCCTGATGATTGCTATATGAAGCTGAGTAGCATTGGTTCATCCTTCAATTCTAGAAGCTTGAAGCTTAGTGGTAGAACATGGAAATATGTAAAATTCGAATATGATAAATGCTGTACACTTCTCTCAACCTAGGAGTTGATTCAACCAAAAGAAAGTTGAGTATTTTTGTAGCTTTTTTATAGAATGCACATGGTGTATCTTGTAATTCATATTGGTCTTCGCATGATAAAAAAAACCTTAGGATTTGATATTTCATCTCTAAATCTATTAGTAGTAGCTGGAAAGCTCGTACTAGAAGTACTTTTATGCATTCCCTTTTCTTGTTTTTAATTTTAGTTTATTTGGAGATCATTTATTTACAGGCGTAAATTCCAAGCAACAGACTTTATAATTGACTGGTTGACTAATTTAGTCAGCGACAGCACACGTTAATCTTCCGGTACATGCGGATGCAACTTGCAATTCCCAAACAAGTCCACTACTTTCCTCGATTGAGTTACCCTACCCAAACTGCCAACTTTTTTTTTGGGGCAAAAATATAGACTTATGAGATAAGTCCATAAACACACAAGGAATATGGTAAATGCATCTTTTTTGTACACTCTCCCAGTATTTTAGCATCTTTTTTCTACACTCTCCCAGTATTAGTATTATTTTATGACACGTGGATTCCAATATTCAGTTTTAGATGTATAATTCATAATTAAGCTATCGTGTCAAGATTAACCATGAAAGAATAAGAATATGTAAACACATTTATCATTGCCTATATATAAGTCACATTTAATTTATGTGAGCAAATAAACTAACTTTAGTGGAAACGAGTCCAACCTAAAATTTCATTCTTACCATTAGGGTGTTGGCTTGTATCAAATCCTTGATTAATGAACAAACGTATTGTGACAGGGTGTAACAATTGCAACACCCTTTATTTTATGGTTTATTCAAAGTAAATTTTGGCTTTGGGACTGATTCCTTAAGGAAAAGTACAAAGACAAGGTGTTTGTTATTATCGGTTCTCTGATCTTAGCTTGTGTTGTCTAGAGAGGTCAACAGGCTTGGCTTTCCAAGCCGTACAAAGTTCCATGTCCAATGTTTCCACCCTTCTCTAGTCTCTATCCATTTATCGCTTTATTTATTTGTATTTTTTTTTCTTTCATGCAGATGATACTTAATTTATCGATCTTTCTTGGAAATGTAGCACAAACTAATAAGCAGCCACTTTCGAACATACATTGGGTCTGTTTGGGATAATTTTTACTTCTTGAAGTAAAAACTCCATAAGATCTTCATGTAAAAGCTAGTGGGTTCATGCTTCATTAAAAAGATCTTCTAATTAAAAAAAGATCTTCTGATCTTCATGTAAAAGCTAGTGGGTCCATGCTTCATTAAAAAGATCTTTTAATTAAAAAAAGATCTTCTGATAATTCATCCAAACACTCCCAAAAATAACTTTTGGGTTCCAAAAGATCTTTGAAAGCTATGCCAAACAGGCCCATTACATGCCCATAAAAAATTATTCAAATCATAGCAACTTAGGGGGAAAAAGAAAAGAACTACTGCTTGTTGCCCAAGTCTCTTTCTTTCTCTTTTTCTCGTTTATTTTCCAATAGGTTTCCTAGGTTTTAGTACTGAAAAGGAAGAAAAGGTAGAATTAGAAACTGGTAAGGTTGAACAACGAAGGCTACGAAACTAATAAAGTATGAAATTACATTTTAATCCTCGTTCAAATTAAGTAATATATTAATTAATATATAACGGTTCTAACTAGTAGTTAGTTTGCAAGCGCGCTGCAAACGAACAACGACGTGTTGTTTTATATGTTTATATATACAGATATATATATAAAGATGGAGACGTATATATATATATATATAGAGGAGCAAGATTATACATGGAAACAACGTCATGTTAGATGTACTTAGCATAATGGACAAAAAATAATCCATTGTCTCAGAATACAATGCTCTTACTTTAACAAACAAATATAGAATATTTTACAAGACACAACAAGAATTACCACATATGTACAGTCAGAAAACATTGAGGAGACATATATTATAGCCAAAGGGCATCAATTGGTCAAAAGGTTGAATATTTGAAGTTTTGAGGGGTCAAAATTTTTTGGCTGTGTGTGACGCGGCGACCCATCTATATAGACCTAACCCTCCCACTACCACTAGCTAGGGAGGGGTCAGACTTCAAAGAAGAATGCTTATGCATCTAAACAGACATTACTGCCGCCCAACCCCACCCTACCCCGGCAGCCCATTGATTAAGATTAGTGGCAACGAAGGATACAAATACAATACATATATATATATATATATAATACCTACACATAAGTAAAAAAAAGAAAAAATTCCTATTGAATTGGCAATCATATATATATATGCATGTGGGGACATATAACATCTTAATTCCTCTTTCTTGCCATTTTTTCTACTGCTACAGGTCAATTTTTTGGATGTAAAATTTATAACAACCAATTAGTACTCGTGGGTTATAACCCTTCTTTGGGAAAAAAAAAAAAAAAAAAGGAAGAAAAAACTTCGAGGTCTTATATTAAGCTTTGAGATCGTCACATGACTCGACGACTGACTTTATGGTGTGTTGACCGAACAAGGTCGTTTTTTTCTTTTTTTTTTTGGTAAACAAAAAAAAAAAAAGTCGTTTATTGGTGTGAGGAATTGTACAATTCTTAATCTTTTGTCTCCGATCAATGTTCATTGGAAATAATTAGTCATACATATATATATGGCCACAGTATCTACTACTAATTATAATGTACCATTATTTATGCTTGGAGTTTGAACTTTGTACAGACACAAGGAAAGAGATTTAAGAGTAAAAGAACAGTACTAGTATACTATTCCTGATCATTCTTTTCTTATTCAAGTTGAAAAACTAGAACTGATCAAAAGATAAAAGCCATAAAATAGACAAAGAAAAATCTATGCCTTTCTCATTTGGCCAAAAAAAGAAGAATCTTTAAAAAAAGTTAAAGATACTAATAGTAAATCCTACATAAACAATCTCAGAAGCTTTGATCTTGCACCGTTAGAATCCACCGAACTACTCGCCAACGTCGTCGTTTCGGACTCCTCCGACGGCGTCGCCGCCCTAATCTTCTCCACCATTTTAGTACTACTACTACTCCTCCTCCCGGCCATCAAGCACAGATCAAGATCAGACGGTGAAAAAGCGCCATGATCATCAAAGTTAGTAATGGGCCTTTTCTTGGACCGCCGTGAGACCAAGTGATCAATATCAGAGCCAGCGTTATCAGCCGACGTCTGATCAGCTGCCTCCGAGAGTGGCCCCAACGCGCCGCCTCGCAGCACAGTCTCCACCGCCGACTGGCACACGTGCCAGTTCCCGGTCCAGAGCAGCCCCACCGCGCCGTTCACCGGATTTACGGTCCTTCCAACCGCTTCATATAGCAGAGACTGAAACAGAGCTGAAATTAAACCCAGAAAAGAAAAACAGAGTTAAGGACGGACGTCTTTGGTTTCAAATACACATGATATTTATACATATACATATACGTGTATATATATATATATATAGATAAGTACCGGGGCGTTGGTGTTGTGGGACGGCGGAGATGAAGGACATGAGGCCGGCGCGGCCAAAGAACTTGGCGACGAAGAGGGTGGCGTGGGCTTGTGCCTGAGGGCTTTCGATCCATTGAAGGCACTCCTTAAGCATGCAATTGTCGCTACAACCTTTTCGGAGGACTCGGCAACCATTGCAGCTCATGATGATTATGATTATGCTTATGATTTTTAATTCACACTATTTACTTTTCCTATTTAACATACATAAATATATTACAACTTAGTAATATTCTTTTGGGCAGAATAATACTTCTACAGTCATTAGAGAGAAAGAGAATAAGAGAGTGAATTTAGTAGCTACTAGCTAGTGTGTGTATCATGTGTATATATATATATGTGTGTGTGTGTGTGTGTGTGGGAATGAACGCTCAGGCACATATAATTTTTGAATATATAGAGAGACAAGAGGAGAAAGGAAAGGAAGGGGATTAATAAGGTTGGAATCAATTGGATTGTGTTTGTGTGCTTGCTGAGAAACTTGAGTGAGCTTAGTTAAACTAGGGATAGTTAGTTTGGTTTAACTCTGGTTGAGTTAGGTACTATTGGAGGGTTTTTTGGGTTCCAAGGAGCTTGGTGAAAGCGGCTGCGTGTTTCCACGGAAGGACTACTCTGTATTTTTCTTGCTTCCTTCACCGTTGGATTCCTCCGATATTTGGATAACAATCATCGCATCTATGACCCAGTATGAGATTCTCTCTTGTTTCTTTCTCTCTAATTGGAGACTCCGAAGACCAAAAATTAAATTAAAGGACACAATGCTCAACAAACTAAGTATATACTGCTTAAAAGTCGTATATCATATTTAATTATATACATGTATAGGTTGCCAATTCAGTACGTCCTTTTTTTTTTTTTTTTTTACCTATATGTAGGTATTTTTTTTTAGTCGTTGGATCATCATCTAATAGTGTTTTAACGGTTATAATAAGGTGCATAAAAAG